>ML782079.1:389835-422993 GCA_009831015.1 Picea engelmannii | reverse complement strand
TGAGTACATGGTTGAGACAAGTAGTTGATGAGTTGGCACATACATGAAGTGTATAGTTGATGATGTTGGTACATATTGATGAGTAGTTGACACATGATTGGTACATACTTGGTACATGGTTGGATGCACTTGTTTATGGTACAGGTTGGTGCATGGTTGATGCATGGTTTAGATTTATTGGTACAGGTTTACAGTGGTATATCTCACAGTGACAAGTTGACAGTGGTTCCATAATTCTACTTCTACTTCAGGGTGGCAGGACGGGGCAAGGACATGTGGTTCTAGCCACCTTCCGGCTGTAGACAGAGATAATAGGGGTTTGTATCCTCCTTCTGGTTGTAGCCAGAGAATTGGGGAGTTGGATCTTCCCTCAGGTTGTAGCCTAAGAAACTAGGGGGTTGGAGCCTCCTTCCAGTTGCAGTTGGAAAACAAAGGAATTTGGTGCTTCCAGTGAATGTAATTCTTCAAGACATATAAGAAAAAACATTATGTGGTTTTCTCCTGATTTGGGTTTCCACGTAAAACATTGGTGTACTATGTATGTGTATGTGTGTTCATTTGTTCATTGCTTATTTACTCTGCAGTTATTGGATGATAATGCTTCATTGATATAACACTTGGATTATATGGTTAAAAAGGATTAAATTGCTCTATTACTGATTCACCCCCCCTCTCAATAATCCAACAGAGTGTTGGTTGTCGTGTACTTCAAAATTGAATGAAGAGGATATGGAAGCGACATGGAGTAAATGCACGTCACTCCATACTTTCCCCATCGGGTCGTCACACTAGTATGGTTATTGTTGCATTTTGTTTTGCTGGTGGTTAAGCTCTGAGATCCAAGCCTGGGAAGGAAACACTTGACCAGATCACCCCTTTTAAGCTATCGGTTACAGGTATGGTTCTTTTTCACCCATCCATGAATTACGTTTTGTGTATGAACGAACGATGGCTCAGTAATGATTTGGTTTGTTTTTTCCTGAGATTGGAAACTATGTAAATGCGCAGTTTTTCTCTCTGAAATGAATGTGTGGTTATTTTTTATGAAAGTAGAAGATTTGGTTTGGTTGTTGGTGAAAATCGTGATGGATCTCTATGGTTTTTGAGGGGATATGGATATTATCACTCTGTGTTTTGGAGGGTTTCACTCTATTTATCCTTGCTGGTCTCTTCCTCGCAGTTATGAGGGTAATAACCCTGTCCAGTCGTATTTGGGTTGCTATGTGGTTGATGTGTATGTTTTTCGAACTGCCTTTTGGTCACTGTGGATTTTCCAGAGTCATGGTCGTGGGTTTATTCACATAGTCGTGGGATTTGTTTTTTCATGGTCTTGGAATCAACATATCTCAGAAGTCAGTCTTACGGTGGCCATTATGCCAAGATATATGATTTATGGTTGTTGGGTGATATAAGTTATGCCTCAGGTCTGCGTTCCCACTGTCATTGTTATCTATTGATTCAGTTTTGATAAATGCACAAAGGTTATACCTCTGTGTGCTTTAGGGTACTTGTCACTGTCTGGTGGACACCCACTTCTCCTTTGGATCATTTTCCTACACTACCAGTTGTTGAACTGTTGTGCTATTACACAGACTGGGAGTTATAAGGAGCCATGTGGTTCTACCATGCTTGTATCGAAGGGTCTCTACCTATTGGTTGATATGTTTTGAGGACCTCCATTCTCTCTGTGTTGTTGATGACTAAGCGAACTCTTGATTACTTCTTTGTATTCATTATTACAGATCCGGATTTTAATAATCCCAAACTGTCCAACTCTTGTCAGACATCTTTTGATTATCATAGATTGGTTGAGTGGTCATGACAGTTGCATTTAGTACTTATCTCGTCTTTGTTTGATTGAGTTGGTTGGAAAGTTGGGATTGGGGATGAGTAATAATATACAGTCAGAGAGCTGCCTCTTTTTCGTTATGCTTTGGATTGATATGTTCTTACATGATGGTGCTAATTACCAGTGGGTGACTACTGTGTGTGTTTCACTAGTCCCGATCGGGATCATAGCGAGTTATGAAATTGATAACTGTGATTTCATCGTTTCGCTATGTATCTATTATAGAGGCATCGTGCATATTGTATTTAATTGCATCATCAATGATGAAGCTGGGGTTTTATATTATGGTTTCATTGCAAAGTTTTATTGGTTGATATAATGAAGAAGGCATGAAATCGAGCAAGTTTTAGAAGTCTGTTCAATTTGGAAAAGGGACCTATGCATATGTTTTATTTGGGCGATTGTGAATATATGGACAATGTTTGACATTTTATAGTGATGTATTATGGATAGAAGTGGATCAATTATTGTTGTGTGTTTCTTTCGATTCTTTAAATTAAAGGAAAGAAATTAGAACCAAGCATTCTTCTTAACAGGATTGTTGGAAGTCGTTTGATTATGAGTACAGACTGTGTTAATTGAAAAGTTTTGAGGAAATTACATATGGAACAGTGAACAGTTTTGACACACAGTAATTATTAAATCGGTGTTGGTATGTTTTGTATTGAATACATATTTGTGTTTATGTATTACTTGATTTGTTTTATGAACATTATTCATTTTTTCCCTATCATTCTCTCACTTTTTCGCACATTACAAGTCCCCTTGCCTTCCCATATTCACTATCCACTCCATGTTCTTAAAATTAAATTATAGTTAAGTGAAACTTTGTATTATAACAATTAAAGGATGGCACAAGGATGAGTTACAGTGATATGTTTTGATTTACAATACAGTTGATTGTTTGATTATTTGTTGAGCAGTAATCATGATCTACTCCCCTTCATATTACCACTTTTCGCTCAATACAATCCCTCACCAATCCTAGAACACTTATTCACCCCCTTCTCATTGACAAGTATTAAATGATTTTTATGGATTGGATCGCATGAGTCTGATGTGTTGTTGAGACAAACTTTGTTTCATATTTAAAGAGATGTCATGTATGGTTGTTGAAGAAACTACTTGCTAATCAATAATGCATACAGGAATAATCTTTTTCAGCAGAGGTAGCCATGGTCAGGGTAACAGAGGAAGAGGAAATTGGAACAGGGGCCCTAGAAGGCCAAGGTTTTCTATACATTTTGATGCAGACTCGCAAGAGTTGAGTCAGGTATTCCAAGTTAGATTTTTTAACTGGATTGTACAAGGAGTGGTCCAAACTAGGCCAAAAATGCCTCCCTTCCAAGCCCCACATGTCCCTGGTATCCCAGTTCCTCCTCATGTCTCATTACAACCTGAAGTCCATGAAAACGACGGATGGCAAGAGATTGTCCACCTGGAAGTCTCCCAAGATCATGGTTGGCCTAAATTGTCTCTACCGACTCCTCCACCTGTTAATCAAATTGTCCAAGTTTCCCCTGCACACTCACTAGTTCAGTCTTCCCATGCAAGTAAAAGGTTAAAAACATAGGCCCACCATGCTCTTGATAAAGGAAAAGCCGATGCTGCCCCCTCCTCTCCCTCAAATGACTCTACCAAATCCGTGTTGTCCTGCATGCATTTGAGAGATGATTACTCTCATGTTATCAATGAGATTAGGCCTAAAGGATCCACACAGCCTAAGGCAAATTTAGAGAAATCAAAAGGAGACAACATCAACAAGGGGAAGATTGCCTCCCAGAGTGGAAAATATGGGTTTTAGGTGTTTTTATTTATTGATTTTTGAGAACAGTTGACTTCTAAGATTTTGGACAACACATTATTTTTTGGATATATGGATATTATATTTTTGGATATAGTTTCAATTATCATTGATATAAATTGTCAAATTACGAGTGCGATGATGGGAGCCATAAGGAGGGATGTGTTTGATTGATTAACTAGTTGTGTTATGCTTGTTAAAGAAACTAAAGGGAGTCACAAGGGGTCCCACTTACTAGTTATTATTTATTAAAGACCCTTATTATTATTTTATTACTTTTCCCCCTTAACTAAAAAGTTGGTTGAGTTTAGTTAGCTTAACTAAAGAGTTAGTTTAACTACTTCAACTAATTTTGATTGCTTAAAGGCAAAAAGAGAAGGATGAACAAATGGAGAATAGAAGGATAAAGCATACTAAGGTCTGCTCTTGAGTTTCATTGAGATAATTCAGTTTTCATTCATTCTTTAATTCATCGAAATCCTAATTCTCTTTTATGATAGCAAGGTCCTATTGTAGACAACAAGATTCAAGGTTGAATTACATCATTCAGACACTTGTTTTTCAGAGGTGTTGATTTATCTTTGATAGTTTGTGTAGACTTATCTGTTTATGAATTAAATTTCATGACTGATAAAGGCTATTGTGCAGAGTCGAGTGGGCAACAATCTGTGGCAAGTTGATCTAGCTTTTAAATTTCAGTTTTTTACTTTCTGTCAGAAGTCCTTTTGTATGGTTTTCGTCATGGACATCTAAGTTTGACTTTGGTCCAAACTTCCTCAAGGAATTTTGTAAAGAGAAGGAATCTTTTGATAAATTGGAATGAAATAAACGATTGCTTTATGTCTCATCTAGGTTGATTATTGACTGAGTATTTTTTCTTCTATCTCTACATTTATTTCTGCATTTGTTGTATTCAGAAAATTACATAAATATTGATTTTTTCAGCAATCTTTCATTTATATAAAAAAAAAAAAAAAAATCAGTCTAAGCACTAATAACCAATACTTGTGGATTAAGAAACAATTTTTGATGGCTATAAACATAGGGTGATATTCTCGTCTATCTTGCTTTAGCCAAGTAAGATGTGAAAATTCTTGAGTAAGATCATTTCATATTTTTTCCTCAACAAACGTTTGACTAAATTATGAAGAAAGTGGGCAACAATCCATTGAATCAGGCAGTGATAGCAGCAATAGACCGAACAGTAGCAAGGAAACAACATTGGAATAAGATAGTGCAACATAGTTGGGTGAATTTCATCCTTGGAGTTGGATGAAGTGGCCATATTGACTCAAGCAGTTGATTGTGCGGAGTTGGGTGCAATATAGTTTGGTTTGTGGAAACTTGGGATTTCCACTTTGGCAGAATTTGGGGTTTCCGGTTGGCACAAAACTTGGGATTTCTAGTAGACTTAGTTGTAGCAGAGGCACGAGTTCGGGCAGAGACTTGGAGATTGTAAATTTTGTGGATGTTGTTGGGGATGACAACGAATTGAGGTGGGGGAGGATGTAAGGTCTTTAGCTAGATGGGCATGGAGATCCTCACCCAAGTCCTCAAGGAGAAAGAACTTTGGGATTCTCTGGCACCCAAGTTGGGAAAGTGGGCGCATTGGGTGTGCAAGCTCACCAAGGGGCTTGCTCAAGTATGAAGCGACCAAGAGATTGGGGCATGCCGGCATGAGGGGTGCACTGGTCCCAAAGGAAACAATGATTGACAAGTGCATGGGTTTGTTTGGGTGATTGGGTCCGCGAAGGGGTATGACAATTTGTTCCAACACATGGGTTCATGAAGGGGTGCAACACTCCTAAAGGATGCAATGGTTCGTGATGGTGACCTTTGAAGTCCCTATAAGAGAACAAGGGAACACAACCAAGGAAGGAATATTTGGAAGAGAAAGAGAGAAAGGAGAGCTTTGCAGTTCTAAGGCAAGCTTAGACGAAGAGGGGTGAGATCCCTCAAGGAGCCAAGTCACTCCACATGGGAGGACTTGTGCTACCTCGAAGTGGATTTGGTGGATAGAGTTGGGCGAGATTCTTTTGAGTTGGTTTTGGTGAAGTTTGCAAACACAAGTTTGTTGGAGGCATGTGTGAGGTGGAACCAATATCTATGAAGTCTGCAAAAATGAAGAGACAACAAGTCTAGGATTGAGGGCGTGTCTAAGGTGCACCATAGGAGGTTGCGGAGGTAGTTTCTACAGAGAGTCTTGGTGCAATGAATCTACATATGAATGTCTTAGTGAGGTGAGGTATGTCATGTGAATCTTCCAAAGTTGCAAACTGAGCTGGTAGTGCTCATATTGTAATTGTTTTGCAATAACAAAGACTTAGTTGGGTGTTAGGCGCAGTCCATTCCGCCCACACTATTTTTGTGTACGAATTTCATTTGTTACGTTGTTGTTCTATTGGCTTCTCATATTCATGGATGTATACTTAAATATTACTAAGTGTTAAAGTGTTAACAATTGTCTAAGTATATAGGAGTTGCACTAGAGTAAGAGTGTAACTCGTCGGTAGCCTAGAACAGAGTATGGATATACTCATGGATAAGAAGCAAGGATTTTAGATGAGTAGTTGCATGGCCCCTTTCAAAACAAAGTGCATAGTTTTTATAACTTGTAAAGTCCAAGCTACCTTATTGATGGTAAATTATAAGTGTGTGTTTTCATACCTACAAGCTTCATAATCTAATTCTAAAAGTTGCATTGAGTTCACAATACTTAAAAACCTGCAAGCATCATATTTCTGAAGTCAAAATGAGATTTCAATTAGAACCCCAAATTTGCGCGATAAGGCATTTTTAATGAAATCTCACGTCTTGTTTGTAATGTTGCTTTACCGAAAATAAGTTTTATTTGCTCATCTTATACCTATCGTGTATAGGATTTCAATGTATTGACAAATGGTGCCATAATTTATAGGCACTTGAAAGATTTTAATCCAGGAAAAGGACCCACTGACCTCTAGTGCGCTTCAAACCCAACACCTGGCAAAAGTGTTGATTCTACCCAAAACTCAATTATGAATCAACCTATGATGCAAAGCAACTTATGTAACCTTGACAAGTCCACAAAACATATTCAAGCAAATTACCTAAAACCTTGCTTACTCGCTTTCAATTTTTATTCCAGGAGCATTAGCTTATCCCTTTAAATAAAGGATTCTACTCTTAAATCCAATTCTACTCTTAAATCCATACAATTTCCAATCAAGAATGACTAGCCATTTAGTGATTAAGTGTGTTCTTCCATGACTATTGTTTTGACTGAAATAACATTCTGTGTTTATCAATGTGCAATAAGTAATAAAGAACTGGTTATTTAATATAATTTTCTTTTCCTTCCCCTTTTTTAAATTGAAATCCCTTTATATAATTCCTTATCAAAGGATTTATTAATAAGGTCGACTAGGACTACTTATGCCCTTATAAAAGAAACAATTTAGTAATTTAGATGGTAATTCACCATCAGTGTATTTTCCCTTGGTCATTTTTTTTTAATTGCATAGGATGGGTAATCCTTTGAACTATCCCACTAAGCTTATTTCCAAATATTTTCTTCCTCTTCATAGTTGATTAGCTAGACATTTATATTTATTTATGAAAGAAAGTGTGTATGTTAACCTTCCCTTATAATAAGGGATTTTTTTTCAAACTAATTGTTGTTTATTTTATATTATCAAAATTCACTAAATTTGTACATTTTTCATTACCTTTATTAGAATTTCAAGTGTAGTTTCAATAGAAAGAAAGAGTAAATCCATAAAACTACTATGCATGCAAAGCCAAGTCGACTTGCATGCAAAGCCAAGTCGACTTGCTCATAAGTTTAGAGGTATTGCTAATACCCTTTTTCATTTTTGGGTCAATTTCACGGTTTTTGTTTGCAATTTTATAGATCATAGTTTCAAAATCTTGTAATTTTAACCTTGAAAAAAAAATGGGTGCTATTGGTAGCACCATTTTTTGAAATGTGTGTAAAAACAATGACTAAACACAACCTCTAAAAAACAAGAACTCTAGAGAGTTATTGTCAAGTTGGTAACTATGTTTAGTGATGTAGATCGATTACAAGATATTTGTATGAAGTCACTTCCTCCAAGATGTTGTAGTCATACACAAAATTATCATAATTGATATTTTTGGATTTGATTATCATAACCTTTGTCTTATTAGTGTTAATAGTCATACCCGCACTATAGCAAAAATCCTTTAGAAACCTTAGTTGTTTTTCAGGATCACAGGGACACCTTTCCATAAGAATAATATCATTAGTGTCATATCCCCACATTGTGCATTACGATTCTACACCTCCTGAGGGCATGCGACACCGCGACGTTTCTCACTTGGTTGTTTGGCAACACCAGGGATACTTCGTATCGACTACGCCTCTTCACCTAGAGCATACCCATACTTTGTTCTAGGCTATCGATGAGTCACACTCCTACACTAGTGAAACTCCTGTATACTTAGACAATTGTTAAAAGTTTAACACTCAGCCATATTTGGGCATGATTTTGCAATTAGACCTTCTTGTCCTTGAACATTTGAAAGATGAAAAAAGGGAATAACAAATTTGTTGGGACAAGTATGTCATACACCTTGCAACATTGTAGTGGAGTAGGGAATAAATGCATAGCTATAACAGAAAGTAGAGCAATGGCAAGGAGCAACTATAGAGTAGTGGTAGAGAATAAATGTAGAGCAGTGGCAAGGAGTAACTCGTTGGAGGTTTCCAACATGTAGAAACGAAAAACCATAAATGGTTTATGGTTTTATTATGCCTATTTATTTAGTGCTAGGGTTGGAGGAAAATAGTGTGTGCAAGTTTTATCCTATTGTTATGTTACTTAAATTTCTCCATATTTATGCTACTACAAAACACTCTTGTTGAGAGCAAAAAGAATTTGTATTGTGACCATTTAGTTGTTGAATGATACATTGAGTGTGCTTTAGAGTGTGGGTTTTTTGGTCTCCCAAAAGGGTTTTCTACAAGAAATTGTGTTGTTAATGTTTTGTTGTTTGTTTCAATTGTTTGCAATTGTTTTGTTTTAATATTTTTTGCACTTTCTTCTCTCGTGGATTAGTGTAGGAAGCATATTCCACACCTTTGCTTCATCTTATTTGGTATCAGTGCTTGATCACCTTAGATCCAAGGTGTTAGGGACAAGGTTTTTTTATCTAACCTTTGTTTGAGTGGGAGCTTGCACATAAGAAAATGTTGTTGTAGTGAAATGGCGAGCACATCTAGATTAGAAATGAAGAATTTTAATAGCACTAAATTTGAGTTGTGGAATTTCAATATGGAGTGTCTTCCCATAGATCGAGATCTATGGGTTGTAGTATAATTCCTTCCTTAACAAGAATTTTGTGCCAAAAAAATTGTTTGCATTGAGAATGGATGATGGTGATTTTGTAGCCAAACACGTGAATGCATTTAATACTATTGTTACCTAGTTAATCTCAGTTGGAGTGAAGATGCAGTGAGGAAGATCATTGTATGACCCTTTTTTTTTTCTTTTCCAAATTCATGGGACACGCTGGTAATGGCCATTGGAAGCATTGTAAAGACATTAATGCTTGATGAGGTTATGGTTGCTTTAATCTCAGAGGAGGTGATCTTGAAAGATTCTAAATCCACCAATGAGGCTTTGGTTATTCGTGAAATATCAAAGGAGAAATGCAAGAAGAGAGAAAAAGGTAGATCCAAATCCCATTGGAGACATAAGTGTCATGGAAAGTCCAAGGAAAAATGTTGGAACTATGACAAGGTTGGGCATTTCAAAAGGGACTACAAGGAAGAGAAGAAGAAGAATAAGAAGGAAAAGAATGATTTAGATAATGAATATGAAAAAACTTCTCAAGAGGATGAATGAGATGCCTTCATTGCAACTTTGGCAGCCTATGCAGGCTAGAATGCATGGCCGATAAACTCTGGAGATTTATTCCATGTGTTTTCCCATCAACATTGGTTTTCAGTGTATGAGAAAGATGATGGTGGGATGGTATACCTTATTGATTTCTCTCCTCTTAGAGTAATTGATTGTTGTAGAGTCTTGATCAGGTTCCCTAATGGAAAGATAAAGGGGGTCAATGGAGTTTTTCACATTCTAGGTCTAGCATGAAACATAATATCAGTAAGGACACTTAATGATGCGTGTGTGTAGGTTTTTTTCTTTGAAAAAAGGTGTAAGATGGTTTGAGGAGCTATGGTACTCGCTAAGGGTGTTCATGTGGGAACTTTGTTCTAGCTTGAAACATGCATTATTGAGTGTAATGGTTCTTCGATTTCTACAGCAGAGAGATCTATAGGATTTACACCATCACAATCATAACATGTTAAACAATCTCTTGCTTAAGAAAGCAAGTTGCCTAAAGAGAAGACAATGCTATGGCACCAAAGATTGAACCATATAGGTGAGAAGGGCCTATGGGTCTTGAAAAACAAAAATTGTGTTGATGGATTGAATGATTGTGCTCTTGAATTGAATTTGATTTTTGCAAGCACTACGTATATGGAAAACATAATTGTGTTCAATTTTATTCTAGTTCTCACAAATCTTTTGGGTTGTTGGACTTAATTCATCATGATGCATTTGGTTGAATTAAATTTCCTTGGATGTCTAATGATTTGTATTATGTGTCAATCATTGATGATTATTCTAGGACAAGGGTATATTTTCTTAGAACTAAATCTGAGGTTTTTAGTTGGTTTAAGGAGCTTAAATCTCTCTTGGAAAATCAGACTGGTAGGAATATTAAAGTGTTGAGGACTGATAATGACGGTGATTTTTTCTTTGTAGAGTTTGATAAGTTTTGTAAGGAGAATGACATTGAAATACATAAGACAACTCCATATACCCCTTAACAGAATGGAGTTGCAAAACAAATGAATATAATGTTGATGGAGAGAGCTAGGAGTATGCTTAGTGAAGCCAACTTAGAGAAGAGGTTATGGGTAGAAGTTGTTGTTATTGCATGTTACTTGATTAACAAGTCTTCCACATCAGCTCTTATGGATAAGACCCCTATGGAGGTCTAGAAGAGAAAGAATATCTCACTTCAATATATTTGTGTTTTTTGTTGTGAGACATATGCTCATGTGCCCAAGGAGAAGCAGTCGAAGTTGGATAACAAGGCCATGAATTGCATCTTCATTGGCTATGGAATTGGTGTGAAATGGTACAATCTTTGGGATCTTGTGGCTGGAATTTTGTTTATAGAAGGAATGTTATTTTCAAAGAAGTTAAGTCTTCTCCCATATTGGTGTATCCAGAAAAGGATAAGAAGAATTTGGTGGTTCAAATACCACCCAAGACCAAGAAATCTAAACCAAAAAATAAACAAGAATTTCACGATGGATCTGATGAGGAGGAGGGTTCAAAGAGTTCATAAGAATAGAAAGAGACTCCACCTCAAACTTTAAGGAGGTCCACTGGGAAAAGAAGAAAATTGGATAGGTATAATTGTAGTCCATTTGATTTCATATGCACATTAACTTCATATTCTAACATTGATGAGCCTATAACTGTGAAAGAAGCAATGTAGATGGAAGATAATGAGTCTTGGAGGTTGGCCATGGATGAAGAAATGGTTTCACTTAGAAAGAATGATACACGAGACTTGATCCCATTGCTGGATGGATGAAAACCCATTGGATGTAAATGGGTGTTCAAAAGGAAGATCAATTTAGATGGCAATGTTGAAAAGCACAAGGCAATTTTGGTTGCAAAAGGATATTCGTGTTGAAATATTGTAACAAAGAAGAATATTCTAATTATAATTGATTTATTATCATGTAGATCAATCCCCTTTTGTGGATTGATCATGTCAGGACTTATGTATGACCAAATCTCATTTTGTGGATTGGTCAAACCCCAATCAAATGATGTTAATTGAGAATTCGACCCCTAGGGCTAATTAAAGTGGTTTTAGACACTAGTTGGAGAAGTCAACCATGCTTGATGAAAAGACACAACCCTAGCGCTCCTCAGCTAGTATAAATAAGAGAGACTAGCACTTCATTCACTCAAGTCACTCATCTAGTGCACAAGTTTGGAGGTAGCTGCAGTTGCAAGAAGAAGGAGATAGAGGCACATTGCTTAGTCTTGGATATTCTCTAGTGTTTTGGTCTTTTATCTTGGCATTGTATTGGCAATCTATATTAAGGAAGTTTTTGTTGGGTTTTCTCTCCCATGAGGGTTTCCCGGGATAAAATGTTGTGTAACTTGTGATTGTGTTTCTTTCAATGATCCTTCTTATGCTATTATTGTCTAGTAAATTGAAAATAAATTAATAGTTACTCTAAATTTAACATGGTTTCAGAGCTTGACTGAATAGAGCACCTTTCACTGGGTAACCAAAAATGTCATTGTTGTCGTACAAAAAAATTAGGGCTTTTTATTGGAAGAGAATTTCAGCCTAAAAACTATCTAGGGAAGTGCACCCTAGCCTAGTGATCTCATTGGCAGCTTGAGCACACCTTTTCAGTGGCCAGAGCCTCCAGAAAGTGAAATCCTAGTTTTCACTAGTACCAAAAAACCAAAAAAACAGGAAACCAGAACCAGTACAAGAAGTACCAGTCCATATTTGTGTAGGCTTAGTTTCAAGGGGTAAAATTTGGATTTTCTGAAAACAGACTACACCAGCCTACTCGCCTCAGCCCATCGCACCTCTTGGTAAGTTCAGATTCAATTTCTGAGCACTTTCAATTTTTGGTCATTTTCCCAGCTCCAGGTCAAGATGTCTGCAAGCACCAAGATTGTTGACAAGTTATAAGGTGTGGAGAAATTATGTGCCTAGAAGTATAGTATTGCACTCATTCTTGAAGAGAACGACCTTGAAAAATTCATAAAGGAAAATGTACCAGAATCTGCAAAAGGTGGAGCCAAAGAAAAGTACCAGAAGGATATGGTTAGGGCCAAGAGAATCATTGCAGACTCTATTAAAGACCACTTGATTCCTCAAGTGTCTTCTAAGAATACTCCAAAACTAATGTTTGATGCCCTAACCAAAATGTATGAAGGAAGGAATATCAACCGAAATATGAATCTAAGAACCCAACTCAAGAATACAAAGATGCAGAAATGAGAAACCGTTCATGACTATTTATCTAGGGTGTCTCAATTAAAGGAACAACTAGAAACAATTGGAGACAACCTAGATAAAGATGAACTCATAATGACATCTCTTAATGGTCTCACAAGAACTTGGGATGCATTCATCCAAACTATCTCTGCAAGAAAGGATAAACTCCAATTTGACAGTCTTTGGGAAGAATGTTTTTGTTGGGTGCAAGCCTAAAGTGGAGAAAAGGTCTATTTTTGGAAGATAAGGCCAATTTTGGAGAAGAGTAGCTGGCAGGAAAAGAAACATGTGCGAGGGAAAATTTGCATGCAAAGGAGGAAATCATGCAAGGCGTGCATGCAGGAAAACCTAGCCACATTAGGGTTAGGGTTTTGGTAAGAGATTGTAATGGCTGATAAGTTGAAAATTAATATAAATATAAGAGGGTCTAGGTTGAGGGCTGAGTTTTTTTATCTTCAATTAAGGAAACTATTGTAAGATCAAATACCAATTTTGTAATTTGTTGAGTTGTGGGAGGGTCAAATAGCTAGATCTTGAGGGTTAGATCACAGACTGAGGAGCCTGGTGCGATCTAGTCCGCCTCACAAAGGTTGTGAAACCTGTTTTGTGATTGTATGGTTGGAATTCTAGTGTGCGCGGCGCCATATTTTGCATAAATCTAAATGAAAGAGCCTAAGAAACCAAATCTTTGTGGACGTAGCCCAGGAGGGGGTGAACCACGATAAAACATGTGTTATGTGTTGTGTTTATTACATATTTACCTTATGTCAGTAGTTATATGATGAATGGATGAATGAATAGTTATGTTAGATTTATTATCTGGTAGATCAATTAGAATGTATGCATAAAATTAAAAAATGAATGAATATTAAGAATAATAGAAAGAACAACCAGATCAAGGCATCAAGAGATGAATTGAATTCTAGATCCCCACTCCTTCATAGACTGCAAGCATCTGAGAATTGCAGCCCTGATAAAACTATCTCGGGTGAGACTGTGCAGTACATTCTGTGTGTCGTGTTTCCTTCTGGTTTACCAGGAGGGTCGATAGTTTTAGAGGGTTTTGTTGGAAACATGTTCATATATGAACCTGGGTCAGACAAGAAGTGGATAGAGAGAGTAAAAACCAACAAATGGTTTCATTTTCGGCTGGAACTGCATGGGATTGAGTGAGAGGGATTTGTGAAAGAATCGTGCAGAAAATGAAAGAATAGAAGGGAATGATCAGACCATGGAATCCAACGAAGGTGGAAATCAAAAGCTGGTTGAAAACAAAGGAGCTTGAGTTTGTGCAGAAGGATAACAGAAACCCTAAGATAACACCGCGCAAATATTTGGACAAGTATGTGTTTAGAGACCTGCATGACGTATTTTTTTGTGATATCCTTATGTGTTGCAGGAGTGGCTATTGAGGTTGAAAGACAACCACACTACAAATCAAATCAGATAGATTGAGTGGACTCCTATGGAGATCGTGCAGTTACAAGAAGTTAACAACACATTCACATGCGCAATAAATTTATGGCTAGACAGTATTATTGCAGGCTTTATCACAGAATTTGCAGTAGATACAGTCTTACAACGCAGTAGAGCAAGAGTTTCTGAAGGGATCCAAAGGAAGGCATATCAGATCGTTATATACTTCAATCAACATATTACTTTACAACAAAGGTGTAATGACTATGGCATCAAACAACTAAACTTCCCTGCGTGCATGGGGGAAGGGGGGAAGTACTAACAATAGCTAGAAGAATGGAGGGAGAGATGGATAAGGGAAAGAAGGAGGAGGCCATGGAACCAATCGTGATGGAGGAAGATCAGATAAAGTAGATAATGGAAACAACTGGAAAGACACACAATGGAGTACCCTACCAATATAAGATGAATAATAAGAAGAGAGCCATAGTAGATAGAGAGGGCTTGGGAAGAGATGAAGAAGAGGTAGAGGATCTTCGTGTTGTCGAGTAGATTGAGGAAATATTGCATGCAACATATGAAAAGAAGACAAGAGGTCCAAGGGCAAGAACAAAAGGCATAACTCTTATCCATGCCATTGTCAGTTTGGAACCCATAACCCCATGTGCGACTAATACATCAGAAAGAACACCACCATTTAGACAACCGAATTTTAGTGGAAGAAAGACAGCAAGAAGTACATCCAATCAAGGAGCAGCGACTGGAGGAGCCAGTTTAGGAAGTAGTAGTCAAGTATCTACACCGCGTGGAGGTAGTAGTTCATCACAACTCAAGATGGCAGGACACGATCCCATCATTAGGTTACCGGAATTTAGGGGAGAAGCATCAGAGGATCCCAAAAATCACTTATTCATTTGTGAGAATATCTGGGAAGCAAAACAGATTACAAATGAGGATACAAAACTTGCACAGTTAGCTATCACGCTAAGAGACTGCGCACTAGATTGGTACATGAGTCTAGCTGTAAATAGTCCACCATGAACAACACAAACTATTGAAGATGCGAAGAAGCTGCTAATACATTAATTTCAGAAGCCAGGTTCAGAAGATCACTACATGAATGAGATGATTGAAATCATATAGAAATCGGGTGAGTCTATTTGGGAGATTGATCAGAGGTTCAAACCATTGAAGGGTAAGTTGAAATATGTCATGACCGATATGAAACATAGACATCTCTTTGTGAATTCACTACTACCACATGTGAAATAACCTTTGAGGCAAAAGAAGTTTCAAACTCATGCAAAGGCTCTATAGGAAGCCTTACAACTGGAAGAGAACCAATATCAGAAGACAGGTCCAGCAATAGAAGAGCTAAAGGAGGATCTGAAGAACATCACATTTCAATTGAACCAGAATAAGGGAAAAGAGAAAAGAGAAGTTGTTTGGTGTACCACATGCAGGATAGAAGGACACCACAAGAATGAGTGTCCAAATTTCACGCAGTACATGGAAACAGGGCTACCAAACCCTTTTCCAACAGGAGGAACATGGTGTGAGATCTGTAAAACACACAGGCATGATACATATCATTGACCAATGATGCAGAAGTACCAAACAGTACCCAAGAATTCATACTGCATTTTTTGCAAATCAATGGGTCATGATGACAAATATTTTAGGACAATGGACCTGATGAGGGAAAGAACTTTGGATATGTATAGGGTGCAAGAAAAAATGATAACAGAGAAAAATGCACCACATTTCAACCAGGTACCACCTTGATATAATAATTCACAATAGAAGTACAACACTGCGCAACCTCGGTTTAACAACGCAGAGCCATAGTATAACCCTGCGCAGTATAATCAGGTAACTTAGTACAATGCACCACGAGGATATCAAGGTGGAGGATGAGGTAGAGGAGGATTTGGAAGAGGCATAGGTCCAGTAGTGTGCCATAAATTTCAATAGCCAGGACATTATGCAAGGGAATTTCTACTCCTACCTGCGACATGCATGTACTGTCATGCAGCAGACCATGATAAAGAGGATTGCCCAACATTAATGGGGAAGATACAAGAAAAGAGAAATTAGAACAATTAGAATGTACAATGGATCTTTGCATAGGTGAGGGATGATGGAAGAAATATCAACATAGTCACGCGAGGAGGTGCTAAGACAAGAACTGAAGCAGTGAGACCGAAGCCAACACAACACCAATGGGTGAAGAAGAATATTGAACCGGAGAAACAGTTGGAAGCGAGGAAAGAAAAAAAAATATTCAAGGAGGAAAGACAGGAGTTCCTCAAGCAATATGTTGCATGTAAATCAATTGCTCAACACACTCAGAATGTACCAATGTACGAAATGCCCTCCTCAATGGACCACACCAGTGAAACACAATCTGTAGAGAAAGTAAGTACCATAAATATTTTTCTACAATCCTGTGTTAAGCTATTGAATAATCCATCATCTTTTAAATTTTTGCAGCATATCTTATAAAGATGTAACATAGATTTAGAGGAGAAGTTAGAGCAGAAGACAGTCAATCACCTCCATTCAAGAAGGACAAGTAGGGAATTCAGATTGAATGCTAACATTGGGGATTTCAATATGGGATACATTATATTGGACTTAGGCTGTGAGGTCAATGTTTTACCTAAGAAGACATGGAAATGTATGGGAGAGCCCACATTAGGCTACTCATCTGTCTAGATGAAACTAGCAAACCAACATAAAGTTATGTCAATTGGAAGGCTAAAAGGTGTGACAATAGATCTAGATGGAGTGCACACCAAGGTATACTTTGAAGTGATATAAATAGTGGATGGAACAACACCCTACCCAACATTGCTTGGCTTGGATTGGGCATTTGATAACCGATCCATAATCAAATTGAAGACAAGGAAGATGACATTTGAATCAGGAGAATACAGATTCAGTGCGCCATTAGACCCTTCAGAAGGACAAAGGTTTGTAGAACCAACTTATCTGGATTTATAAGAGATAAACAACTTGTACAAAACCACCCCACGCGAAGAAGATAATGTTTACCCAACTATAGATGGGGTACTCAGCTGGAGAAGCATCACATCGGGTGCTTCTGACTGAGATACATGGTTGAAAAATTGGCAGCAGAGATTACATGAAGTATCCACAAGAAGGTGCGCAAGAATAGACCACACAATGAGATGGGTGGGTACAAAGATAAGAGAACCTCTCAGTTTTCATGGCATAAACGATTTAGAGGAATTCCTACGAAAATATGAAGACGAAGTACTGGAAAATCAGAGGCTCTTAGCCATGGACATTACACTCAAGGCTACACTGACAAGACGGTGGAGTGTGCACAAAGAAACAGTTAAGGACTGGTACCAATGTAAGTGTTATTGCGCATTAGATTTAGTGCAAAGTAGGGGAGAAATAAGATGCAGAGATATGATGGACATGGGACACCAACAAAACATTTGAAGAAATGAATAACACTATGGAGTATGACACCACCATATTAATGGCCTCATCACTTCATCCACACATTAGAAATAATTCCAGAAAACGGGTATATGGACTAGGAACTACGTAGAGGCACTGTGGAATAGACAACATTATAGAATAATTTCATAGTAACATTCTCATTTGAACATGAGAACCCCAACATGGATTCAAAACTTAAACAGATAAGAGGGGTGATATTTATTGATGAACTAGAGGTTGAACTCATGACAAAGTATCAACAACAGAATAGAAAGATAGTGAAAGAACTATTGTCATGTTATCATGTGCAGGAAGAAGCACCAGATGAAGATGATCCGCGCAACATTTAGATTATAGAAATTGAAGGAGAAAGAGAGGTGTAAGGTCCATCTTTGGAATCAGAAGTATTTGTTGCACCTATCAAAGTGAAGAAAATCAACATTGGCATAATTGAAAATCCTAAAATGGTCAACATTGGAGACTACTAGGATGAACAAATAGTAGAAAGGATAACAGAGTTATTGTGGAAGTACAGTGACCTATTCCCAACAACCTTTACAGAGATTAAAGGCATAAAAGGAGAGCTAGGAAAGATGAAGATACCTCTCAAACCTGATGCTAGATCTGTCAGACAGAGACCATATAGACTAAATCCAATATATAAGTAGAAAGTGAAAGCGGAAATTGACAGAATGTTAGAAGCTGGCATTATAGAACCATTGGAGGAATCTGAATGGATAAGCCCCACGATAGTGCAAGAAAACAAACAAGGGAGGATAAGGATTTGTGTAGATCTAAGGAAATTTAATGATGCATGCCTACATGACCTTTTCCCTACACCTTTTACAGATGAAGTCCTAGAGAATGTGGGAGGACAGGAAGCATATTCATTTACAAATGTATTCTCAGGCTACCATCAGATCAAGATAGCCCCAGAAGACAGATATAAGACTAATTTTTCCACAGAATGGGGATCCTACCAGTACATAGTCATGTCTTCTGGGTTGAGGAATGCAACAACCATATTTTCAAGAGTAGTCATAGTTGTCTTTAAAGAATTTATACATCAATTCTTAGAAGTGTATCTGGATGATTGAACTGTATATAGTCTATTGAAAGATCATGTGGAAGTATTAAGGCTAATGTTGGAAATATGCAGTTAGTGTCAGATATCATTGAATATCAAGAAGTGCATATTTGGGACACCTTTTGGAATACTATTGGGCCATATAGTATGTAAACAAGGATTTCTATTTGATCCTTCCAAGATTGTAGTCATTGTCAACTTACCACCACCAAAATTAGTATGCCAATTGAGAGAAACATTGGGATATGTAGGCTACTATAGAAAATTTATAAAAGGGTATGCCCAGATTACTGCACCAATGGAAAAACTCTTAAAGAAGGATACTAAATTTCAGTGGAATGAGGATTGTCAACAAAAGAAAATATGGTCACAACACCTATTTTAGCATTCCCAAATTGGGAAAATACTTTTCATGTGCATGTAGATGCATCAACTATAGCACTTGGAGCAATTCTGGCGTAGCCAATAGCAAGGGATTTGGACCATCCTATAGCATTTGCAAGCAGAAAACTATCAGAATCATAGCAGAACTACAATACTACATAAAGAGAAGGCCTAGCTATAGTCTATGCACTGTAGAAGTTCAAACATTACTTACTAGGAAAACATGTTAATATGTTCACAGGTCATTCATCCCTCAAATACCTAGTCAACAAGCCAGTGTTGGGGGGGAGGATCTGTAGATGACTATTGTTATTTCAGGAATTTTATTTTGAAGTGATAGTCAAATGAGGGAAGTTGAATGCAGGACCTGATCACCTGTCAAGGGTAACCAATGGAGAAGAACCTACCAAATTGGAAGACAACTTCCCTGATGTGCAGTTATTTTCAATCCAAGTAGCTGGCGAATATTTTGTTGACATTATTGAATACTTGAGTACAAGGACTGCGCCACAAGATTTTAGCACTGCATAGAAGAAAAATATGGTAGTCAGAGCTGCAGAATATCAATTGATTGCAGAAAAATTATACAAAATGGGTGCAGACAACATTTTAAGAAGATGTGTACTAGAACATGAAAGGCCTATAATTTTGACAGAAGCTCATGAGGGAATAGCTAGAGGAAATTATGCAGGAAAAGATACCATGCAGAAGGTATTGCATGCAGGACTATGGTGGCCAACAATTCATAGAGATGCTAAGGAATATTGCCAGAGATGTGATGTCTGTCAGAGGGTTGGTAAACCTAACAGAAGGGATGAGATGTCCCTAAGACCACAAGTAACTTTGCAGGTATTTGACAAATGGGAAATAAACTTTGTGGGACCAATTAACCCACCAGGAAAAAGGTTAGGAGCAAGGTATATCATTACTGGAACAGAATACTTAACAAGATGGGCAGAAACAATACCGGTAAAATATTGTAGCGCAGAGACAACAACACACTTCCTGTTTGAGAAAGTGATCACTAGATTTGGTTGTCCAAGGATTTTGATGAGTGACCAAGGTACCCACTTTGTCAACAGTACTATCAAGGCTATGACTGAGGAATTTTAAGTCTATCATCAGAAGATTACACCATACCATCCACAAGCAAATGGAACAGTAGAAGCCTTCAATAAGATCCTGGAGAACACTCTAACAAAGATCTACAATGTCAACAGGGATGATTGACATTTGAAGATACCAGCAGTACTATGGGCATATAGGAATACATCTAAGAAGATAACAGGACAAACACCATTCAGGTTGGTGTATGTGCAAGAAGCAATGATGCCACTAGAATTCTCGGTACCCAGTCTGCGCATAGCAGCAATCACCAACATGACAGAAAGAGGCACAATAAAGGAAAGATTAAATCAACTAATGGAGATGGAAGAGGGTAGGATTCTGGATGGATTTCATCAAGAAGTACAAAAGGAAAGAGACAAAGCTTGGCATGATAGACATATCAAGAGGAAACGTTTCAAGGAAGGAGACCTAGTCTTGCTCTATGACAGTAAATTTTTGCAACATCCTGGTAAATTCAGAATGCATTGGCTAGGGCCCTATGAAGTAAAGATTGTCATAGATGGGGGATATGTATAGCTAAATGATCTAGTAGGAGCAGAGATGAAAGGAAAAAAAACATGTACATAGTGTAATATAGTAGAATTTAAGATAGAACAATGAGAAAAATAAATAAAAAGGATGAAAACAAGGAAAAACAAATAAAAAAATAGAAAAGAGAGAAAATACAAAAATACTAGGAAATATAATGCACAGAGAAAGTGGACTCAGCACAACGAAAATAAAAATGTTTGCACACATCATATGGGCGACACACTGTGCACTAAGGAAAAATTATAGCAAAAATACGTAGAACACTCAAAAAGTTTACTACCACGGAAAAGGTACCAACGGTCCGAAAAAAGAAAAAAAAGACGGCTAGGATAAAAAGGCGTCAGCTGGGGGAATTTATGAAACTAAGCGAAACGTACTCATTGGATTAATCGCAGCCAGGGAAACTTCTCCGAGAAGCTTCACAACATTGATGTCGCCCACTATTTAAAGGAGAAATGTGGGCAATTTACAACTTATTGTGAATTTGCAAATTTGCAGCGTTAGAAGACCACACATAGCAGATCTGACTTGACGAGTGCACAGTGAAAATTAGTCGACAACCATCTGGTGAAATCATCCATTACCCATGATGGCACCACCAAATATTGGAGCTCTGAGCCAAACAATGAGAAAAACCCAAAGCAGTGTTAGGGCACCTTACGAAACCGACGTGCCCGAGCCAGAAACTGCACAAAGGGAGGAATTCATCGATGTCGACACAATTTCCTCACAACATGTAAAACCAACAAGCCCCACACCCATGGAGGAATAATTCCAACCTCCTGTAATTACTAGCATGGATATCGACCCATGAGATAGTGTGCAGGGCCAACAGGTCGAAGATGCGGGCAACACACAAAGACCTGCGAGGGTCAAAGGAGCCCACAGAGAAAATGGGGCCACCACGGTGCAAACAGAGGCTATCGGGATGAGACCACCACCTAGATCATATTTTGTGTAGTAGTAAGAGGGTCTGGTGGAAGACATTACCGGCTAGCCAGAATCTATCACCGAAGAGAGACAGATGGAGGCTAGGACCTCAAGTGATCCACCAAGAAGAAAGGAAAAACAAACCATGGTGCGGTCACCGCGCAGACATCCTGATGCAACAATATTCCTACCACGCATTCCTGAGGGGGTGCAAGCCATGCATTCCCTTATATTATACGTGGAAAGACTGCAGTATTCATACCATGACGTGGTCGATGCTAGAAAATTCCCATAGTTTGCGCAACAAGTATACTTTGATTGTAGTGTCCCCAAGGCCGAGCCCCGTTACAGATCATGATATATGCAATGAATTGTAAATATGTATATAGGCTAGTGAGCCAAGTTTTGTATAAGATGGAAGGCTTATGTGTTTGTTAGGACAGGGAGCCTAAGTGTTGAAGGCCAGGAGCCTGTCGATGTACTTGTATGTATGCAGATTAATTAATAAAATATAAACACCGCCAGTGCAGACCAACCACGATGAATGAGTGATGGGGGACTGAGCGTCCACAGAGTGGGCAAGGAATTAGGGGCTGGAAGGTGGGAAAGGGGCTGAGTGTTGAGCCTAGGGGCTAAGCCTAGGGGGCTTAGGCCTGGAATAATATTTTAATATTATTTCCAAAAAGAGCCATGTGCATATTATTTTATCCTAAGTTCCTGGCAAGGGAGGGAACGTGCAAGGGGATGCACGCTATGGAATGCATGCAGTTCTCAGGGTGACAAGTGTCAACCCTGGTGCATGCAAATATAATCGCCGAGTTGAACCGTGAGGGGGGACAGCTTCTCCATTCTGACCCGAACCTCTGAGCGTGGGAACCGGTACGACCTCTGCTAGAATACCCTGGTTCATCTCTGAAAGATGTAAAGCCTGTATTTGTTCTACAAAAATACGTGTACACCCTCTGTTCTGGGAGTTGATAGGATTGTGTCCGTCTGAAAATCCAGTTCACCCTTTAACCGTTCGAAACCAGAGAGTCTGTGTAATTTCCTGCGTGGATTGTTGTCACACGTTTCCAAAACCAACACCGTGAGATCATCCTGTGACTGTTGAACCGGTTTGGGAAATCCTGTGTCTTATTTTCCCCGTGGGTTGTTGTGACCATGAAGTGTTGGATTGTGTGAGGCTTGTTGGCCTGTGAGCGACTCCTCCAGGTGAGAGAGTGCGCAGAGGGAGGGGAGAACTCCTGGAAGGAACCCTGTAGCTTCCATAGAGCTCGGAGACTTCTGGTCCGGTTTGTTCCTATAACCCAAGGTAAGGGAGACTGGCAGCCGAAGGACTGTCTAGGTGGCAGAGAAGGTGCACTCTCCTGGGGTGGAATAGGCATGTGGGGAATGAGGGTCTGTGGGCAGTGAGCGTGGGATATTCCTGGGAGAGCTTTTTTCCTGGTGATTGTGTATGACTGAATTCCCTGTAACCTCAGCCTGAGTCTGGATTCCTTGCCCTAGGGTGGAGCTCAGTCCTAGCTCGGGGGTGACCCACTGTTGAGCTGATGAACAGTGTGGTCTACGGATGGGAGGTTCGTGGAAGGCCTGCACTTGGTTGGTGAATTCTACAGTTGTTAAAAGATAAGTATCTGAATTATGTTTTATCACATTTAGCATGACTGAGTTGTTTATGTATCATGTTTCTGTTGTGTAAATGAATTACTGTCGAATGCTATGGCCTGTTTAATTGTAGCAGTAACTTATATATTTTACTCTAAGATTTAAGTGTGTTTAATGATTAAATGCATGTGCTTATAATTCCAGTATGAATTATGTAAAAATCCATGTATAGAATGGTAACTGAGAGGTTTGGAAACCTCGGTAGTGAAAGGGTACACTACATTAATAGTATAGGCACATGCCCCTTTGGTGACCCAATTCTAGAACCAATACCATGGGCAACCGGCCTGACCAACACAAGAATTTTGAACTTTCTCAAAATTCCCCATTTTGGTAGGGGGAAAGAGGTAAAAAATTGCGTCAAGAAGTTGATGGCAATCCTCCATGGAGGATTCCTATGGTTGGAGAAGCTCATCTCAATAAACGTGGAACTAATTGTATTCATCATAGGTCTCCCATCTATGGGTGAGAGTCTCGCAAAGAACCTTGATGATAAAACAAAGGAGAAATACCTAGTCGAGGAGATGAAGAAAACTTACGACATAGAGAGGGGATCGCACATGATCATAATCAAGAGGATCAATGATGCAACAACGAGAATGGACACCAAACTCATGGTCTATAATATGCTCAAAAAATGCTGCAAGGAGGAAGTCCCTACTGAGGTCATCACAGCTGCAACACAGTGTGCCAATGGCATTATGCTCAGTTGGGCCTCGTATTTATTGAACCTATTCCTCGATGACTGCAAAGACCCGCAGGACTTGGGAACAGAGTTGCACTATTCATGGTTACTCATTTTGATCACATTGATCGTGTGGAGGGAACCCCCCCCCCCTACTCTCATTTTTGTTAACGGATAGGTTGTTGTTCTGCAACGCAGTACACATTATTGGGGAGAAATTCGAACCCCAAGCATAGAAGTTCCAACACATGTACCTTTGCATAGTACTTCAGTGAGATACAAGAGAGCATTGAAAATAGTTGGAGAATCACTCCATAAGTGGTCGCACAATACAGGGAGATAACCAACTTCAAAGGGACCAAGCATAATATGTGTATCCAAGTGCGCAGGGATCTGAGGAAGGAGTGGATACAGTTAGGATACTGCATGACTGAAGAGGACGTAGAAATGGAAATGAGGGATTGGCACAACGATTAGAGGATTCCAGTCTTGACTCAACAAGTAACTAAGGGTAAAGAAGTAGACACAAGGTAAACCAAGGCACCTGCAGATGACACCGCTGGGCCCAAAAAGCCAATAAATTTGGGGAAACCCAACCAGAAGCCAACGCAGTAGAAGAAGTTCAAGGTGCATAAGTAGTCATCATAATACACTAACAATGATGTATACCTCGTGGAAGATAAAGTGAAAGACCACGCAGCGGAAGAATTTGAAGGAGCCCAGCACCAGAGAGGTAGAATATAAGACAAGATGGTAAGGATAAAGAAGGTCCTCAAGTAAATTAGGTCAGTGCAGAGGCCTGGAAGGGGAACAAAATATTTCCTTGAAGCAGAAGCAGTACAGACAAGGACTGCGCGAGTGAGTAGGACACAGTTCAAACTATTGCCCAGGCAAGTCCAAATTTCAGAATGGCATATAACATGATGTAGATGGATGATGTCATAGCCCAAACACCATTGAAGTATCTGGCACAGGTAGAACTGGTATTAGAGAGAATACCTACCAAGGCACTGTACATGCTCCAAGTCAGTGTCGCACAGGAGGTACAATCACACGCCAAAACAGATGCAACAGAACTGCAGGAGATGAGAAATGGCAAGGATGCCTTGGAATTGGTGGTCGAGAAGGTCAAGATTGAAACCAAGGAGGAAAAGTGTTGTTGATTGCAGCTACGTGATACATTCTCTAGATTACAAACTTAAGAGAAAGCCCCTAAGAGGGGTGCATGGTCCCTATCTGAGACAGAGCAGGAACATAGAGATGGCCTCCTCCTTACAAGGAGTTGAGAAGAAATCCAAATGATTCTCTTGTGTAAGACAGTGAGAAAGGAGATCTGCATAGTTGGTGATCTAGGTGGATATCAGTGGCCACCCACCTTTTCCAACTGTCTCAAAACAGTTTTCTGATAATTTTGGCAATTTACTATTTTTAGCAGTTTTTAACTTCCGGGGTCATTTTGAGGGCCTAAATGAAGGTTTTTTGGGATCGATCTTTTGAATGATAGAAAAAGGCATGATTGATCCCCCAAAATGAATCTCCTTGATGATACCTTTCCAACGACCTATCATACGCCTAAAACAGATATCGTATGCAAAAGTTATGACCCCAGGAAGTTGATGTACTAACTTACCCAAACGGGGCCCACATGACTTTTGGCGCTTCATCTTCTAGGGTTAGGTTTTTGGGTGTCTAAGGTTTTTGGCATTCCTATTTATTGTAAAAATACCTTCAGAGCCTCATTTTAATCATCTTCTTGCAAATGCGAGTAGTCGTCACATCTCTTCTCAGAGATAAGCTGCCACCATTCTAGCGAGTCTTTCACTCTGTATTTTTACAGTCTCTATACATTTCTTTCATTAATAGAAATCAAGTGTCATTGTATATCTGTGTTTATGGTTTCATCTCTGATACATATCTGTGATATCTCTGTGCATTTCTTTATTATATCTCCGCTCTTGTTTCGTGCCGAAAATAATCTGGATCAGTGGTATCAGAGCAAGTTGCTCTTGATCGTTTTTTCAGTGCATGTCCCCTACAAGGTCCGAGTATAGAAAGTTGGGTCTCGATCATGTCTCTCTTAAGGAAAACCAATCTCACACACCCAAGAAACCCTCAATGGTAGAATAAAAGAAAAATGATAGAGCATACGATTCTATAAATTTGTTACTTGAGCAATCTCTCACACGACAGAGGGACAAAATGATGGAGAATTTTTCCCACATCCTTCAATGCCTGTCAGTAGCATCAGGCACATCTTCATCAAGTGGCCACTTTGGAGGCACCTCGCCTTTTAAGGTACAGGTCAATTTTGATATTCCTATATTTGAAGGTCAGATAGATGTGGATGCCCTAGATAAATGGTTAAATTTGTTAGAAGGTTATTTCTTTGTTCATAATTTTTCTGACAGGGAAAATATCACTTCCGCGCTCCTTAAAGCTCTCCCCCATGTCAAACATTGGTGGGAAACTTACTGGGATAAAATTTCCATAGAGGATTCTAGAATATATGGGCCCGAGCCCACTTGGGATTTTTTTGTGGATGTGGTAAAGGAACAGTATTACCCTGTTGGAAACTATGAGGATGATCCGAATTATTTTCGGCACGAAATGAGAGCGGAGATATAATAAAGAAATGCACATAGATATCACGTATATCCAATAATATAATAGAAATATATCAGAGATGCAACCATAAACATAGAGATATAGTAATACACAATTTCTATTAATGAAAGAAATGTACAGGGACTGTAAAAATACAGAGTGAAAGACTCGCTAGAATGGTGGCAACTTATCTCTGAGAAGAGATGTGACGGTTACTCGCATTCAAAAGAAGATGATTTCAATGAGGCTCTGAAGGCCTTTTTAAAATAAACTGAAATTACCAAAACCCTAGACATACAAAAACCTAACCCTAGGAGATGAAGTGCCAAAATTCATGTGGGCCCCGTTTGGGTAAGTGGGTACATCAACTTCCCAAGGTCGTAACTTTTTCATACGATCTTCGTTTTAGGCGTGTGATAGCTCGTTGGAAAGGTATCATCAAGGAGATTCATTTTGGGGGATAAATATTACATTTGGCTACCATTGAGAACCTCAATCTCGAAAACCTTCATTTAGGCCCTCAAAATGGCCCCGGAAGTTAAAACCTGCTAAAAATAGTAAATTGTCAAAATTGCCAGAAAAATGTTTTGAGTCAGTCGGAAAAGGTGGGTGGCCACCGATATCCACCTAGATCAATCCTCCCTCCTTAGGAATCAATGGTATCCACTGTGTTGAGTTCCCAAGGGAGAGGGAAAAGCATTTGTTGGATCTGCATATTGGTGAGCTGCTTGTATTGTTGGAGACGTCGCGTTGCTTAGTTTGTGGAAGACTGTCATGAACCTGTTGAAGTTGAGGCTATTCAACAAGTCGAGATATATGAGAGGAAGGTGTGCAGAAGGAATCTTTGCACTTTGTTACAACCTTGTCGGCCTGCTTCTGTTGGATAGAAGGTGCAGGGGGCGAGGCTGTAGTGGTTGTAGTGTCCTTCTGTTCCCCTTTTGAACAGACTGTGAAGAAGTTGAATTTTGCAGTATGAGATACTACCTTGTGACACTTTTTAGGTGGAACAATAGTTGGAACTACCCCTGGTATTCTATAGAGATGACCCCCCAAAGTAACAATGACACTACGGGGTCGAGACTCGTAAACAACATGGCGTCTCCACATATATGGTTGGCCCAAGAGAAAATCACAAACATCTAGTGGGGAAACATCACATAATACCTCATCTTTGAAGGGTTGGATGCCATATGACAATCGAAACTGTTGGTTGACACAGAGATCTCATCCTTGTCGAAGCCACCCGATGTTGTATGGTTGCAGGTGTGGTGTTGTCGACAATCCCAACTGTTTGACGACCTCTGTTGAGATGAGGTTTTTCTAGCTTCCGCTATCAACAATAAAATGCAGCGGGGTCCCCTTCACCCACATCTTTGAATGAAAAAGGCACTCCCCCTCTTTAGGATATGTTGGTTCTTCTGGTTGAATTGTTGTGGTCGCGAAAATAGCAGTGGGGTCTGCGTCAATGATATGTCCTTTACCAGTATTTTCAAAATCAGATTTTGAATCAAGGTTTGGCTCCTTGTCTTTGATATCGGCCACCAATGACTATTTTGAGCGAAATTCATTGGTGTTGTGCCAGGGGCTTTTGTGAAAATCACACCATTTTCCGGTGTCCTTCTTTTTCCTTCCGTGACCCTTCTTTTTCTGTGTCTTGGACTGGTTTTCGAAAGACTGTTTGTTAGGACCATCTTTGTCATACTTTGGTTGTTGTGGATTTGCAGACCCAAATTCTCGTTTGTTCTGGTGCTCAATTTTAACAACATATCGATAAGCAACACCGAGTGATGATATGTCTAGAAAATGCATTTCAGTCTAGATGTATATGTGTAGAGCCCTACGGTATTTCAGAACCAAATGTCATTCGGATTATTTGATACTCAGCTTGGTGCACAAGGTATGGAAGGTATTGGTGAACTTCGGAACTGCTTGGCCCCTCTCTTGTCGCAATGTGGTCCATCTCATGTACTGGTCCTCATAGTTGCCAACATGGTAATACTGTTCATTTACCGCATCCACAAAAAAATCCCAAGTGGGATCGACCCCATATATTCCAGACTCCTCTATGGAACTTTTCTCCAAGTAAGTTTCCCACCAATGTTTGACATGAGGGAGAGATTTAAGCAGTGCGAAGGTGATCTTTTCTTTGTCGGAAAAATTGTGAATAGAGAAATAACCTTCTAGCAGAGTTAACCATTTTTCTAGGGCTTCTGCATCTATTTGTCCTTGAAATACAGGAATATCAAAATTAACTTGTACCTTGAAAGGCGAGGTTCCTCCAAAGTGGTCACTTGATGAATATGCGCCTGATGCTATCAGCAGGCATTTAAGGATGTGGGCAAAATTCTCCATCATTTCATCCCTCTGTCGCGTGAGAGCTTTCTCAAGCAACAGATTGATAGGGTCGTTTGCTTCATCGTTTTTCTTTTCTTCCGTCATTGAGGGTTTCTTGAGTGTGAGAAAGCGATTGTCTTCAAGAGAGACAAGCTTGAGACCCAACTTGCTATACTCGGACCTCGTCGGGGACATGCACTGAAAAAACGATCAAGAGCAGCTTGCTCTGATACCACTGATCCAGATTATTTTCGACACGAAATAAGAACGAAGATATAATAAAGAAATGCACAGAGATATCACAAATATTCAATAATATAACAAAAATGTATTAGATATGAAACCATAAACATAGATATACAGTAATACATGATTTCTATTAATGAAAGAAATGTATAGAGACTGTAAAAATGCAGAGTGAAAGACTCGCTAGAATGGTGGCAGCTTATCTCTGAGAAAAGATGTGATAGCTACTCACATTCATAAGAAGATGATTACAATGAGGCTCTAAAGGCCTTTTTACAATAAACATGAATTCCCAAAACCCTAGACATCCAAAATCCTAACCCTAGGAGATGAAGCAGCAAAAGTCATGTGGGCCCTGTTTGGGTAAGTTAGTACATCGATTTCTCGAGGTCGTAACTTTTGCATACGATCTATGTTTTAGGCGTATAATAGGCCATTGGAAAAGTATCATTGAGGAGATTCATTTTGGGGGCTCAATCATGCCTTCAACAATCATTGAGAAGATCGATCCCGAAAAACCTTCATTTAGGCCCTCAAAATGGCCTTGGAAGTTAAAAACTGCTAAAAATAGTAAATTGCCAAAATTGCCAGAAAAGTGTTTTGAGCCAGTTGGAAAAGGTGGGTGACCACCGATATCCACCTAGATCAATCCTCCCTCCTTAGGAAGCAATGGTCTCCATTGCGTTGAGTTCCCGGGGGAGATGGAAAAGCGTTTGCTGGATCTGCATCTTGGTGAGTTGCTTGTATTGTTGGAGATGTCACATTGCTTAGTTTGTGGAAGTCTATCATGAACATGTTGAAGTTGAGGCTATTCAACAATTCGAGATACATGAGAGGAAGGAGTGCAGAAGAAATATTTGTGCTTTGCTGCAACCTTGTTGACCTGCTTTTGTTGGATAGAAGGTGCAGGGGGCGAACCTGTAGTGGTTGCAGTGTCCTTTTGTTCCCCTTTTGAACAGACTGTGAAGAAGTTGAATTTTGTAGTATGAGATACTACCTTGTGAGTGTGGTGTTGTCGACAATCCCAACTGTTTGACGACCTATGTTGAGATGAGGTTTTACTGGCTTTCGCTATCAACAATAAAATGCAGCGGGGTCCCCTTCACCCACATCTATGAATGAAAAAGGCACTCCCCCTCTTCAATATCTGTTGGTTCTTCTGGTTGAATTAATGCGGTCGCAACAATAGCAGTGGGGTCTGCGTCAATGATCTGTCCTTTACCAATATTTTCGGAATCAGATTCTGAATCAGGGTTTGGCTCCTTGTCTTTGATCTCGGCCACCAATGACTGTTTTGAGCGACATTCATTGGTGTTGTTCCAGGGGATTTTGTGGAAATCACACCATTTTCCGGTGTCCTTCTTTGTCTTATCATGACCCTTCTTTTCCTGTGTCTTGGATTGGTTTTCGGGAGACTGTTTGTTAGAGTCGTCTTTGTCATACTTTGGTTGTTGCAGATTTGCAGATCTGAATTCCCGTTTGTTCTGGTGCTTAAATTTCTACTCAATTTTAACAGCATATCGATAAGTAACACCGAGTGATGAGATGTCCAGAAACTCCATTTCATTCTTGATGTATCTGTGTAGAGCCCCATGGTATTTCAGAACCAAATGTCGCTCGGAGTCTTTGATACCCAGCTTGGTGCACAAGGTATGGAAGGTATTGTTGAACTTCAGAACTGCTTGGCCCCTCTCTATTAGAAAAACGGGACCGTGGAGCAATAAAATAAAACAAATGTGAAAACAAAACACAGAAGATACACAATACAATAGAGACACAAATTTACGTGGTTCACCCAGTGTGGGCTACGTCCTCCAGAGAAATTGCCAGGTCCTTCCTTTATTATTATCCAGTAGATGAAGGGATACAACCTACATCAAACCCACTATAACTTCCTCTTCTTTTTCTCACAGTCTCTTATCTCAGAATACAATAATCGCCATCCACCATAGCCGCAATACATTTCCCTCATAAAAGAGGATTTCCTTCTAGGGAAAAAAACCCTAACATAATCTCTATCGTTAGATCTGTGACCTTATAATGAACGGTCCAGATTTACAATGAAATTACAATATACATTTACAAGGCAATTTTTCCTTCGGGGGCTTCACCCCTGAACCCCCGCTGGGGGCCCACTTTCCCCCAAACCCCACAGAGGGGGTACCCCCCCTCTGCACTCCCCCACATGGAAGAGTGTACATACTTCTGGGGTGTAAATACTTCATGGGGTATAAACACGGCTGAAAGTAAAAGACCTATGAATCAGGAAGATAATCAGGCTCCACAACCAACAATCTCCCACTTGGAGATTGATCTCAACAACTCCACCGCTATTGTATATGCTATACTTTGAACCTTCTTGGACCTGGAAAATTCCTCATCTTCATATTCATTCTTGAAGACCAATTGAAACTGAGCAGGAACTCAGTTTCTCCCTGGTTACTCCCTTTGTTGACATGTCTGCAGGATTCTGGCTAGTATGTATCTTTTCCAACTTCAAATGTCCATCTTCCAAGGTGGATCATATGAAGTGGTACCTCAACTGTATATTCTTAGTCTTTGAACGGAAGGTTGAGTTCTTTGCAAGATGAATGACACTCTCACTGTCACAGTACAACCTTCTATTCTCTTGCTTCTTTCCCAATTCCTCCATAAACCTCTGTAACCAAATCATCTCTTTACTAGCCTCTATAGCAGTAACATACTCTGCCTCTATTGTTGAAAGTGCAACAACCTTTTGCAGTTTTGAAATCCAACTTACTGTTGTTCCACCTATAGTCAACACATACCCTGTGGTACTCCTCCTGCTATCTTTATCACCTGCCATATATGAATCAACATATCCTTGTAGAACAGTTTCTGAACCTTCAAAACATATTGCATGATTAGCAGTACCTCTCAAGTATCTGAGAATCCACTTTAATGCCTCCCAATGTTCTTTACCTGGATTGTTCATATGTCTGCTCACAACTCCCACTACATGGGCAATATCTGGTCTGTGCAAATCATTGCATACATCAAGCTGCCAATTGTTGATGAATATGGGACCCTGCACATGTATTGTATCTCCTCCTGTGTCTTGGGACACATTTCCTTAGTTAATTTGAAATGGTTGGCCAAAGGTGTACTAACTTGTTTTTCATTATGCATTCTAAACCTCTCCAACACCTTCTTTATGTACTCACCCTGAGACAATGTCAGTTTGCGATTTTTCCTGTCTCTTGTTATTCTCATACCAAGGATTTTCTTTGCAGCACCCAAATCCTTCATCGTAAATGAATTGGCTAATTTCTTCTTGAGCACATTTATATCCTACATATTAGACCCTGTAACAAGCATGTCATCTACATACAATAGAAAGATAATAAAGCTTCCATTTTCTAGCTTTTTAAAATAAACACAGTGATCAGAATGACATCTACTATAACTCTATTCTGTCATAAACCTGTCAAACTTCAGAGACCATTGCCTTGGAGTTTTCTTTAGGCCTTATAAACTCTTCTTCAACCTGCATACCAAATTCTCCTTCCCTTTGACCTCGTACCCCTGTGGCTGCTGCATATAAATCTCTTCCTCCAAATCCCCATGGAGAAAAGCTGTTTTTACATCTAACTATTCAAGATGCAAATCTTCTACTGCCACAAGACTTGAAATAGTTCTAATTGAAGTCATTTTAACAATGGGAGAAAATATTTCATCAAAATCTATACCTTTCTTTTGTGCAAAACCCTTTACAACAAGTCTAGCCTTGTACCGCTTTTCTCCTCCATCTTCTTCCTTCAACGTGTAAACCCATTTATTCTGCAATGTTCTTTTTCCTGCAAGAAACTTAACCAAGTCCCAAGTATGGTTATTTACCAAGGAATCCATTTCCTCTTTCATGCCTTGCTCCCACTTCCTTTTGGTTTCTACCTACATTGCCTCTTCATAACATTCT
>ML782079.1:362529-388853 GCA_009831015.1 Picea engelmannii | reverse complement strand
TAAATCTGGAACATGTCTTACCTCTTTCAACAACCATTGGTTTCCATTGCGTTGCTTTATTTTTACCTTTCCCATTCCAACAATTTTGCATGGTGCATCATCACCCAAATGAACCTGTCCAAAATCACGTTGAACATAATATATAAAATGTTTCCTATGGGGTGTGGCATGAAATGAAGCCCCTGAATCTACTACCCAAGACTCAAAAATATTATCTACAGAAAGAATCAAAGCATCTTGTAACACATCACCTGTTACATTTTCTTCTTGATTTCTCAACTGTTGTCCATCTCTTTGTTTCTTTGGAGCTATGCAGTCTTTCTTCAGATGTCCTTTCTTCGCACAATTCCATCACTCTATCTTTCCAAGTCTAGATTTGGATTTTCCCTTCATATAATTCCCACGGTTCCCGAAACCCTTTCCTCTATCCTTTTGTATTCCCCTGTTCTCCATGTTCAACGCATTTCCTTATGTCTCACCTGTGCTTTTTCGTCGCATTTCCTCACTAAGGATAACACCAACAACATCATCAAAGTTTAAAGTATTTGAACCAGAGACATAGTTACTTACAGCCATGACCAAGCCATTTCAACTTTCTGGCAATGAGCACAAGATTAGAAGAGCCCTGACCTCATCATCAAAGTCCACTTTTATAGAACTTAGTTGATTAGTAACTGTATTAAAATCATTTAAATGATCTGCAACAGACCCACCTTCTGACATCTTCATATTAAATAATCTCTTCATTAGAAATACCTTATTGGATGCCAAGGGTTTTTCATACAATTTGGCCAATGCGTCCATCAAACCCTTCATTGTCTTTTCTTTCAAAATATTGAAATCCACCAACGCTGTCAGGCTCAGCCGTATCGTTCCTAGAGCCTTTCTATCAAGAATCTCCCATTCTTTGTCCTTCATAGTCGTCGGCTTCTTTTCTATTCCACCCAATGGTAGGAATAGATCCTTCTGATATAAATAGTCTTCCATATGCATCTTCCATAACTGATAGTTTTGGCTATTAAATTTCTCGACCCTAAACTTTCCATATTCCAACATTGCTCCCACTCGAACCAGGAACCCTCTTTTCCTGCGAGTTACCTTTCACTCTGATACCAGTTGTTAGAAAAATGGGACCGTGGAGCAATAAAATAAAACAAATGCGGAAACAAAACACAGAAGATACACAATACAATAAAGACACAGATTTACGTGGTTCACCCAGTGTGGGCTACGTCCACCAAAGAAATTGTTAGGTCCTTCCTTTATAATTATCCAACAGATGAAGGTATACAACCTACAACAAACCTGTTGTAACTTCCTCTTCTTTCTCTCACAGTCTCCTATCTCAGAATACAATATTCGCCATCCACCATAACAACAATACATTTCCCTCATAAAAGAGGGTTGCCTTTTAGGGAAAAAAACCCTAACATAATCTTTACCATTAGATCTGCGAACTTATAATGAACGGTCCAAATTTACAATGAAATTACTATATACATTTACAAGGCAATTTTTCCTTTGGGGGCTTCGCCCCCGAACCCCCGCTTTCCCCCGGACCCCGCAGAGGGGGTACCCCCCCTCTGCACTCCCCCACATGGAAGAGTGTACATACTTATGGGGTGTAAATACTTCATGGGGTATAAACACGGCTGAAAGTAAAATACCTTTGAATTGGGAAGATAATCAGGCTCCACAACCAACACTCTCTTGCCGCAGTGTGGTCCATCTCATGTACTTGTCCTCATAGTTGCCAACAGGGTAATATTGTTTCTTTACCGCATCCACAAAAAACTCCCAAGTGGGATCGGCCCATATATTCTAGACTCCTCTGTGGAACTTTTCTCCTAGTAAGTTTCCCACCAATGTTTGACATGAGGGAGAGCTTTAAGGAGTGCGAAGGTGATCTTTTCTTTGTCGGAAAGATTGTGAACAGAGAAATAACCTTCTAGCAGAGTTAACCATTTTTCTAGGGCTTCTGCATCTATCTGTCCTTCAAATACAGGAATATCAAAATTAACTTGTACCTTGAAAGGTGAGGTGCCTCCAAAGTGGTCACTTGATGAAGATGAACCTAATGCTATCGGCGGGCGTTTAAGGATGTGGGAAAAATTCTCCATCATTTCGTCCCTCTATTGCGTGAGAGCTTGCTCAAGCAACATATTGATAGGATCGTTTGCTTCATCTTTTTTATTTTCTTCCGCCATCGAGGGTTTCTTAGGTGTGCGAGAGTGATTTTATTCATGAGAGACAAGCTCGAGACCCAACTTTCTATACTCGGACCTCGTCAGGGACATGCACTGAAAAAACAATCAAGAGAAGCCTACTCTAATACCACTGATCCGGATTATTTTCGGCACGAAATGAGAGCGGAGATATAATAAAGAAATGCACAGAGATATCATGTATATCCAATAATATAACATAAATATATCAGAGATGCAACCATAAACACAGAGATACAGTAATACATGATTTCTATTAATGAAAGAAATGTATAAAGACTGTAAAAATATAGAGTGAAAGACTCGCTAGAATGGTGGCAACTTATCTTTGAGAAGAGATGTGACGGATACTCGCATTCGAAAGAAGATGATTTCAATGAGGCTCTAGAGGCATTTTTAAAATAAACTAGAATGGAAAAAACCCTAGACATCCAAAAACCTAACCCTAGGAGATGAAGCACCAAAAGTCATGTGGGCCCCGTTTGGGTAAGTGAGTACATCAACTTCCCGGGGTCATAATTGTTGCATACGATCTCCGTTTTAGGCATGTGATAGCTCATTGGAAAGGTATCATCGAGGAGATTCATTTTGGGGGATCAATCATGCCTTTGGATATCTTTGAGAAACTCTATCTAGAAAAACCTTCATTTAGGCCCTCAAAATGGCCCCGGAAGTTAAAACCTACTAAAAATAATAAATTTCCAAAATTTCCATAAAACTATTTTGAGCCAGTCGGAAAAGGTGGGTGGCCACCGATATCCACCTGGATCAGAGGACCAGTGCATGAGATGGACCACACTGTGGCAAGAGAGGGGCCAAGCAGTTCTGGAGTTCACCAATACCTTCCATACCTTGCGCACCAAGATGGGTATCAAATACTTCGAACGACATTTGGTTCTGAAATATCGTGGGGCTCTACACAGATACATCCAAACTGAAATGGATTTTTTGGACATCTCATCACTCGGTGTTTCTTATCGATATTTTGTTAAAATCGAGCAAAAATTTAAGCACCAGAACAAACGGGAGTTCGGGTCTACAAATCCGCAACAACCAAAGTATGACAAAGACGTCTCTAACAAATAGTCTCCCAAAAACCAGTCCAAGCCATAGGAAAAGAAGGGTCACGGGAAGACAAAGAAGGTCACCGAAAAATGGTGCGACTTCCACAAAATCCCCTGGCACAACACCGATGAATGTTACTCAAAACAGTCATTGGTGGCCGAGATCAAAGACATGGACCCGAACCCTGATTCAGAATCTGATTCTAAAAATACTGGTAACGGACAGATCATTGACGCAGACCCCACTGTTATTGTCGCAACCGCAACAATTCAACTAGAAGAACCAACAGATATTGAATAGGGCGAGAACCTTTTTCATTCACAGATGTGGGTGAAGGGGACCCTGCTGCATTTTATTGTTGATAACAGAAGCTAGAAGAACCTCATCTCAACAGAGGTCGTTAAACAGTTGGGATTGTCAACAACACCACATCCGCAACCATACAACATCGGGTGGCTTCGCCAAGGACAAGATCTTCATGTCAGCCAGCAGTGTCGATTGTCATATGGCATCCAACCCTTCAAGGATGAGGTATTATGTGATGTTTCCCCACTGGATGTATGTGATGTTCTCTTGGGCCAACCATATATGTGGAAGCGCCATGTTGTTTATGAGTCTCGAACCCGCAATGTCATTGTTTCTCTGGGGGGTCATCTCTACAGAATACAAAAGGTAGTTCTGACTATTGTTCCACCTAAAACGTGTCGCAAGGTAGTATCTCATACTACAAAATTCATCTTCTTCACAATCTGTTCAAAAGGTGAACAAAAAGACACTCCAACCACTACAACCTCGACCCAAGCACCTTCTATCCAACAGAAGCAGGTTGATAAGATTGTAGCAAAGTGTAAAGATTCCTTCTACACAAAAGAATCTCATGTATCTAGACTAGTTAAAAATTTCCAACCCTTCCAACCACATACGCGTGATATCCTTCCACAAACCGAGCAGCGTGACGTCTCCAGCAAGGCAAGCAGCCCACCAAGATTCAGATTCAGCAAACGTTTTTTTCTTTCCCCCGAGCACTCAACACAATGGATACCATTGCTTCCTAAGGAGGGAGGATTGATCCAGGTGGATATCGGTGGCCACCCACCTTTTCCAACTGGCTCAAAACAGTTTTCTGACAATTTTGGCAATTTACTATTTTTAGCAGTTTTTAACTTCCGGGGCCATTTTGAGGGCGTAAATGAAGGTTTTTCGGGATCAAGATTCTCAATGATAGTTGAAGGCATGATTGAGCCCCCAAAATCAATCTCCTTGACTATACATTTCCAACGACTTATCATATGCCTAAAACGGAGATCGTATGCAAAAGTTACGACCTCGGGAAGTTCATGTACTAACTTACCCAAACGGGGCCCACATGACTATTGGTGCTTCATCTCCTAGGGTTAGGATTTTGGATGTCTAGGGTTTTGTGCATTCATGTTTATTGTAGAAAGGCCTTCAGAGCCTCATTGTAATCATCTTCTTACGAATGCGAGTAGCTGTCACATCTCTTCTTAGAGATAAGCTACCACCATTCTAGCGAGTCTTTCACGCTGTATTTTTACAGTCTCTGTACATTTCTTTCATTAATAGAAATCAAGTATTACTATATATGTGTGTGTTTATGGTTTCATCTCTAATACATTTTTGTTATATTATTGAATATATTTCATATCTCTGTGCATTTCTTTATTATATCTTTGCTCTTATTTTGTGTCGAAAATAATCCAAATTAGTTGGACGTGCTTGTGGTTGAGCACAAGGTGAATGTGTGAAATCCCAAAGTGTTGGGTGCATCATCACAAGAACATAAATAAATATGATGTATTAGACTCCTTTGAGTAGAAGAGTTGATGAGAAACTTCAGATGAATCTCATGTGTAATGTAGTGGGAAAGAAGATATGTTGAGTGGATGTGCCTATGGATGAGCATAGGTGAACGTGATCCTATTGGCTGAGCACTAGTGAAGAAGTTGTTCTTATGTGTAATGCAGTGAGCCAGAGATATTGACATCCCTATGGATGTGCCCCTAGTGGATGAGCACTAGTGGGTGTATAAGATCCCTTGCTATATTTTTCAAGAGTTAGACCTGCTTGTAACCCTAATTGTAATGTAAATGGTACAGGTCGTCCCCACCTTAATGTGGTTGGTAATTAATGTAAAAGATAATTAATCTGGTTAATATTAATTATATTATAAGATATTGAGGTCAGCCCTGCTGTACCAATAGACACTTATGTTGACAAGTTCAGTCTAGTATAATTAAAGGTAAATTCCCCATTGAGGAATCATATCTTTCATGTGAGTTTGGAAATTTTAGCTAGTACACCTTCTTGGGAAAAGCACGCACCTCTCTTGGGCGCTAGTTTTCTAGGGTTTAAGCACCCTATTGTGTTCTAGGTTTTCTTGGTGGTGAAGGTCTTTCTCTTGAAGAATATATCAAAGGATTTGGCTGGGTTTTCTTCCCTTGTTGAGAAGGGTTTCCCAGGATACTTCTTGTGTTCTTGTGCATGGTGCTTCTTCTTGTGATCTTGGTTGATGCAACATTATTGGTTATGGTTAAGTGAAATGCTAGAAATGGAATGAAATTCATGCTTAACCATTCTTATTAAAAATTAAACATGGTATCATAGCATAGGTCTTGAAGAACCCCTACACAAGTTTTCAAAAGGCTAAACCATCCTCCTTCTGCAATTTCATACGACCTCTAGGGTTTCTGCAGAAATTTGTACAACCCTCACTTGATTAGCCCCTTCACCTCTTTATAAGTGGACATTGGAGCTAAATCTTGGACCAAGTTGTACAACCCTCCTCGGTGCATCTCCAGAGACCTTCAAAATTAAATTCCGAGGATTTTAAGTTTTTGGCCCTAGGGTGTCAAAATTTCCTGCAGAATCTTGATCATAGATTTCTGGAACTTATTGAAGAAATGTTTTTCTTAATTCATCAAGAATTTATGTGACACTATCAAGTTGATTGTTGGCATTCATATGTCCAAACAAAATCCAAGGTTACTAATTCAACCTAATCATTAGGTTTTCAAAATCCAGTTGGCGAGAGTTTGAAGAAACCAAACAAATGAAGAACAAAGCCTTAGTAGAAGATATGCTTGTTGGAGCAAGCAACTTCAGCTACTGGAAATCAAGGCTTCAGGTCACCCTTGAAAAAGATGACCCTTTGGATGTGGTAACTAAAACCTTACCAGACAAAGCTACATATGTAGAGAAGAAGATAAGAAAGGAAGAAGATGTCAAAGCAAGGAAATTAATCATCTACTCAGTAAGAGATCATTTTTTACCTCGTATTGCCAACATGAAGACAAATTATGATATGTATGAAGCATTAAAAGAAATGTTTGAAAGTGAAAACACCCTCAGAGCTCTTACCTTGAAGATCCAACTTCAAAGTACCAATATGACGAAAGGTGATACATTTTCCATCTTCTTTATGAAGATATCAGAGATTAAAGAACAACTAGAAACCATTGGAAAAATCATGTCTGATAGAGAACTTGTATTAACCACTCTCAGCAACCTTCCAAACTAATGGGAGCCTTTTCTTTAGAGTATCAGTGGAAGAGAAGCTCTGCCAACGTTTGATCGTCTATGGACAAATTGTACTCAAGAAGAACTTAGACTTAGAAATAGAAGAGTGGAAGATTCCTCAAAAGAAAATCATGCTCTTGCACTTCATACAAAGGAAGGAGGAAAATTCAAAATAAATTTCAGACAAACATTCAAAGATAAAAAGTCTTCATCAAATCCAGGTTATCAAAGAAGAGATGTTTCATAAATTCGGTGCTTTAGATGTGACAAATATGGACACTATGCAAGAAACTATCCAACCAGGAAGAAGGGAAGTCTGTGGTAACTTCCAAGAAGAGAAAGCATGTAGTTTACAGAAGTGTCAAGAAATACAAAACTAGAGGACTCTCACAAACAGAGGGAGTTGTCTATGATGAGACACTTGATCCAATGAGACCAATACACTTCCATATGTACTACCATACATGAGTTGGAAACAATATCAAATGAATGGATTCTTGATGAGTTTGAGTCTCAACAAGAGTATTGTTGATCCAAAACCTATATTACTACAGTGTTGGTGACAAAAGCCTATTTTTTTATAACTTATTCAGAAAGCCTTATTGTTGAAAACAAACAATCCTTGACTTCTGATTTTTGAGATGAAGGATCTGAGTATGATGTACAACTTCTTGGGACAAGAAGTGTGACAGAGGACCAATAAGATTTCCCTAATTCAAGAAAAGTATACATTGGGAATATTAAAGAAGTTCAGTATAACAGAATGCAAAACCACCGTGATGGATTTGAAGAAAATGAATGATGATTCTTCAAACAAGGAGTGATCCATAGCCGATTGGACCATTGATGCATCTGGATAACACCAGACCTAATTCATGCTTTGTGATGAATGTACTTAGACAATCCATGAGCCAGCCGAGACAGACTCATTTGATAACAATAAAACATATATTAAGATATGCCCCCAGTGTGAACTTGATTTTCCATGATATGCAGATACAGATTGATCAGGGACTACAGTGGACTGGAAGAGAACATTTGGTTGTTGTCTTATCATAAAAGTTGTCATGGTTTCCTGATGCAGCAGGAAACGAAATCCTTATGGCCTTGAATGCCACAGAAGCAGAGTATGTATCATTGAATGTGTGAAGCAGTATGGCTTCACAAGCTTCTAACAGATTTACTTGATCATGAGATAGATCCTATGATGATAACCAAAGTTGTGTGTAAAGATCCTTGAGAAAGCAGTGTTTCATGACAGATCGAAACATGTTGAGATAAAACATCATTATATTAGAGATATGATGCAGAGGAAAATAGTACACATGTAGTACCTTCCTACACATGAGCAGATTGCAGACATCTTCACCAAATTAACTTGGTGAAGAATACCTCCTTAGTTGAGAGGGATTGTTGATGACTACAGCCAAGAATAAGTTCAAAGTACATCCATGTGAGACTTGGCATGATGAAGAATGCCTCCCTAGCTGAGAGGGAGTGTTGATGATTACAACTACATGAGACATTATCCAGCTTACAAACCTGAGAGAAATCCATTGAGAGGGGTGTGTGGTTCCTATCTGAGACAAAGCAGGAATGTAGAGATGGCCTCCTCCTTACAGGGAGTTGAGATGAACTCCATATGATTCTCCTGTGTAACTCAGTGAGAAAGGAGATTTGTAGAGTTGGACGTGCATGTAGTTGAGCACAAGGTGAACATGTGAAATCCCAAAGTGTTGGGTGCATCATTATGAGAACATAAATAAAGATGATGTATTAGCCTCCTCTGAGCAGAAGAGTTGACAAGAAACTCTAGATGACTCTCCTGTGTAATGCACTGGAAAAGAAGATCTGTTGATTGGACGTGCCTATGGATGAGCACAGGTGAACGTGATCCTAGTGGTTGAGCACTAGTCAAGAAGTGGTTCTTCTGTGTAATGTAGTGAGCCAGAGATATGGACATCCATATGGATGTGCCCTTAGTGGATGAGCACTAGTGGGTGTATAAGATCCTTTGCTATATTGTTCAAGAGTCAGACCTGCATGTAGCCCTAATTGTAATGTAAAGGGTACAGGTCGTCCCCATCTTAATGTGACTGGTTATTAATATAAAATATAATTAATCTAGTTAATATTAATTATATTATAAGCTAGTGAGGTTGGCCATGTTGTGCCAATAGACACTTATGTTGACAGGTTCAGTCTAGTATAAGTAAAGGTAAATTCCCCATTGAGGAATCATATCTTTCATGTGAGTTTTGAAATTTCAGCAAGTACACCTTCTTGGGAAAAGTGCACACCTCTCTTGGGAGTTAGTCTTCTAGGGTTTAAGCACCCTCTTGTGTGCTAGGTTTTCTTGGTGGTGAAGTTCTTTCTCTTGAAGAATATAGCAAAGGATTTGGTTGGGTTTTCTTCCCTTGTTGAGAAGGGTTTCCCAGGATACTTTTTGTGTTCTTGTGCATGGTGCTTCTTCTTGTGATATTGGTTGTTGCAACAATATTGGTTATGGTTAAGCGAAATGCTAAAAATGGAATGAACTTCATGCTTAACCATTATTATTGAAAAATCAACAAAAAGGAGCACACAAACATAATAGAATAGGGTATGACAATAGTGTATAATCACATCCCTAACAACGTGCAGGCAGAGAACACAAGCATAGAAGAGAAACTCAAGATTATTGCATAAACCATTGAACACTATAGGCAAGAGATTGAGGAATTAAAATAAAATATGACTCATACAACTCCTCCTGAGGTCAGAGAGCATAGTAAACAAGACACTACACTTCAATTAGCAGAAATGGAGAAGCATGTAAGTGCAACAGAAGAGTTGTTTCACAGAGTCGCGCAACTCTAGACAATGTTGGATGAGGATGAGCAGGTCCAACAGTGGGACCAAGAAGAGGAAAGGCTCAACACAACCATACAAGAGCTCAAGAAAAGGCAGAAAACAATGATCATCATAGAGCACCTAAAAGGTAATCAGGACTGGAAGAAGCTGCAGGCAGATTTAAAAGTCACACAAAGGCAAAAATAGGAGAGACATGCAGAAGTAGAACCCATCCAGGAGCAAGCAACATGAATGATCGCATAGTTGGAGGAGGAGAAGAGGAATATGGTGCAATCACAGACATAAGGTTCATCATTGATCTAGGAGGAGATCACAATGTAGTTAGTAGAGGCACTGACAGGAAAAGTCGTGCAGGTCAAGACACGAGGAAGGTAACTAGCAAAGAAGTTCCAAATCTTGGAAACAACCGTCGTAGGAGCACGCACTAACTAAGTGGCTCAAGATGAGCCACATGTCAGTGTTGGGGTCCTATTGGGCGCAGGCCTAAAGTGGAGAAAAGGTCTTTTTTTGGAAGATAAGGCCAATTTTGGAGAAGAGTAGCTGGCAAGAAAAGTAGCACATGCGAGGGAAAAGTTGCATGCAAAGGAGGAAAGGATGCAATGCACGCATGCAGGAAAACCTAACCACATTAGGGTTAGGGTTTTGGTAAAAGATTGTAACGATTGATAAGTTGAAGATTAGTATAAATTAGGACCTAGGAGGTCTAGGTCAGGGGTTGAGTTTTATTCTATTCAATTAAGGAAACTATCGTAAGATCTAATACCAATTTTGTAAGTTGTTGAGTTGTGGGAGGGTCAAATAGCTAGATCTTGAGGGTTAGATCACAAGCTGAGGATCCTGGTGCGATATAGTCCACCTCACAGAGGTTGGAACCTGTTTTGTGATTGTATGGTCGGAATTCTAGTGCGCGTGACACCATATTTTGCAGAAATCTAAATGAAATAGCCTAAGAAGCTAGATCTTTGTGGACATAGCCCAGGAGGGGATGAACCAATGTAAAACCTATGTTATGTGTTGTGTTTATTGCATATTTACCTTATGTCGGTAGTTATATGATGAATGGATGAATGAATAGTTCTGTTAGATCTGTTATCTGGTAGATCAATTAGAATGTATGCATAAAATTAACAGATGGATGAATATTAAGAATAATAGAAAGAACAACTAGATCAAGGCATAAGGAGATGAAATGCAATTTCAGATCCCCACTCTGTCCTAGAATGCAAGCATATGAGCATTGCAGTTACCCATAGAACTATCTTGGGTGAGACTGTGCGGTACATTCTGTGTGTTGTGTTGCCTTCTGGTTTACTAGGAGGGCCGATAGTTTTAGAGGGTTTTGTTGGAAACCTATTTAGATCTCAACCTGGGTTAGCCAAGAAGTAGATAGAGGGAGTAAAAACCATCAGTGTTCAAGAAGAATGAAGAGTATCTAACCGAGAAGAAGTACTATTAAGGAATGAAGATAAATCTCTAGCTTCTCATGCTAAAGGAGGAACTACATAAGGCATCTCACTCCCCAAAGAGATTCACCCATCTCCGTAAAGAATCTCACCCTCCAAGGAGATTCCAAAATTTTCAGAAAGGTCAAAGAAGAGAAAATGATTTCTCCTCTTATTAATGTTATCATTGTGATAAGATGGGACATATTACTAAGAATTGTCCAGCCAGAAGAGAAGAATACAAAGAAGAGAAATAACAAAAGACACCATGCCCATGCAGTTGAAGATGATGAGCCACCCACAAAGATGATTAAAGAAAAGATTGAAGACTATGTTTTATTCTATTCCCTCTCAGGATCTGTGTCACCTGGAGAGGATACTTGTCTCATAGATAGTGGTGCCTCTAAGCACATGATAGGTCAGAGATGCATTCTCTCTATCCTTACAGAAAAGAACTTTCCCCAGAAAGTTACACTCGAATATTATTATCAGTATCCTATCAAAGGAGTGGGAGAATCCACCTATAGACTTGATTCAGGGAATCCAATAAATCGAAGGATGTACTATATGTACCAGGTTTGAAAAAGAATTTGCTTTTTATCTCAACTTTAGATAAGAAATGCTTCAGGGTTGCATTCATAGATGGTGAAGTCCTTATGTGGCCTAAAGGAAAAACCATAGAAGATGCAATTTTTATTGGAACATAAGAAGGTGGCCTATATAAATTAAAAGGTCACACAGATGTAGGCTTGACTCACTCCACTGAGAGTCCATGTGAACTTTGGCTTAGAATACTAGCTCACATCAAATACAAATCCTTACCATGTGTAAGCAAGGTAATTACAAGTCTACCAAAATTCAAGGTTGATCATGAAGGTGTGTGCAAGGGATGTGCACAAGGAAAGAACATAAAGAATCCTTTCCCGAAGAGCGATAGTAAAGCAGAAGGAATATTGGAGCTCATCCACTCAGATGTGTGTGGCCCAATGCCATCAACCTCTCTTAGTGGGTATATATACTATGTGTCATTTATTGATGATTATTATTGCAAGACTTGGGTTTACTTCTTTAAATCAAAAGATGAAGTGTTTGGAAAATTCAAGGAATCCAAAGCTTTGATAGAGAATATCTCTGAAAGAAAAATCACGATACTCAGGTCAGATAATGGAGGAGAATATGCCTCAAAAGAATTTGTAATATTTTGCAGAGATGACAGGATCAAGAGGGACCTCACCAATCCCTATAATCCTTAGCAAAATTGTGTAGCAAAAAGAAATAATAGAACTATAATGGAAGTAGTGAAGACTATGATCCATGATCAATATATTCCAATGCACTTATGGGATGATGCAGCAAGAACAACAGTGTATGTACAAAACATATTATCCCATAGTGCACTTGGATTCAAAATCCCTCGAATAAATGTTCTCTTGAAAGAAGACAGAAGTAAGCCATCTCAAGATATTTGGTTGTCCATTATTTGTACACATTACGAAAGAAAGGAGAACCAAGCTAGACCCTTCAGGAAAGAAGGGAATATTTGTTGGATACTGTGAGGTATCTAAGGCCTTCAGAATTTATATACTAGGTTACCATCATATTGAGATCAGCAGAGATGTAACCTTTGATGAAGATGCAGCACTCAAGAAATCAAGGAGATGTCGGCTTGAAGAAGTATATGAAGAAGAGCCTGTAGCTCCCAGAGTTGCAGAACCAATGAGGGAATTTACAAATACCCCTGATGATGATATTCAATAAGATCATGATATGATAGAATCTCAAGAACCTCCCCAAATAACTTGGGTAAGGGAAATTATTCAATATGGAGAGAAGTATGGTGCCCCAGAAGGAACCATGAGACAAATCAAGAAACCTAAGCCATTCTCCAATTGCATGGTTGTGATGTGTGATATCATAGAAAAGAATCCTACTTGCTTTGAAGAAACCATTCAAAAGAAAGAATGGGTAGATGCCATGACAGAAGAATACCAATCCATTATAAAGAATGATGTATGGGAAATAGTTACTAGACCAAAGAACAAAGATGTGGTATCTTACAAATGGTTATACGAGATAAAACATATTGCAGATGGAAGTATTGAAAAACATAAAGCAAGGTTTGTAGCTCATGGATTTTCTCAAAAGGAAGGCATTGATTATGAAGAGACGTTTGCTCATGTAGCCAGATACAATTCTATCAAAACCATCATAGCTCTTGCATCCAAGATGAAGTGGAAGTTACACCAGATGGATGTGAAAAAAACCTTCTTAACTGGTATTATTGAAGAAGTGTTGTGTATAGAACAACCTCAAGGGTTTGAAGTTGAAGATAGAAAGACTTGTGTCTGCAAGTTGAAGAAGGCCCTATACGGGTTGAAGCAAGCTCCTAGAGCTTGGTATAGTAGAATTGATAGTTTCTTGATGAGCTTGGGCTTTCCCAAGAGTAAATTTGATTCGAAAATTTACTTCAAGGTTATGAATGATGAGCCAATTATATTGTTGCTATATGTAGATGAATTATTCTTAACTGGAGAAGAAAAGCCCATCACTGATTGTAAGAAGAATCTCATTGCAGAATTTGAGATGAAAGAGCTAGTCCTGATGCATTATTTCTTAGGTCTTGAAGTTTGGCAGAGCCCGTAGAATATATTCCTTAACCAATGGAAGTATACAGTGGAAATATTGAAGAGGTTTGATATGTTGGAATGTAAAGCCATGAACACACCCATGGAAACAAATTTGAAGCTCCTAGTTGATACTTCGACCTTGAGTCGGTATCTAGTAGAGCCCAGGCCTATTCACCTTGTTGTTGCAAAACATGTGATGAGATAGCTTGAGGGTACGTTAGAATTTGGTCTCTGTTATACTAGAGACCATCACTTCATACTGGTTGGTTATACTGATTCAAATTGGGCTCGAAGTGTTTTTGATAGAAAGACCACTTCATGATGTTGTTTCAGTTTGGGGTCATCCATGACTTCATGGCAGGGCATGAAGCAATTCAGTATTTCTCTCAGCACAGTAGAAGCAGAATACATTACAGCATGTTCCGCTAGTTGTGAAGCCATATGGCTTCGGAAGTTGTTGACAGGTCTATTTGATCTAGAGATGGAAGAAATTGTGATTCTATGTGATAACTGGAGTTTCATAAAGATGACGAAGAACCATGGGTTCCATGACAAGTCGAAGCACATAGATATACGGTATCACTACATTCGTGATATGGTGTAGAGGGGAGCTGTAAAGCTCCAATATGTTGGCATAGATGAGCATGTTGAAAATGTGTTGACTAAGCCTTTGTCTTGTGTAAAGTTTGAATACTTTGGAGACAAGCTTGGTATAGTCTGAAAGGACCTTCCTCGAAAGGGGGAGTGATGTTGATGATACTATGGTATCCTGACCAACAACAGGTAGCTCAGTTAGGATTTTATATCCTAGGGGACTGATCATCCCTGGACAGATCCCGAAGTTCCGGTAAGGATGATCTGTCATAGTACCTATGCATGTGTATGCCAGTTGTGGTCAATAGTGGTAGCTTCGTTAGGATTTTATATCCTAGGGAATCTTTTGATTCTTCGGCAGATCCTGAAGGTCTGGTAAGGATGGTCTGTCAGAGTACCACGTGGTAGCTCCGTTAGGATTTTATATCCTAGGGAATATTTTGATTCCTGGGAACATCCCAAAGGTCCGTTAAGGACGGTCTGTCAAAGTACCATGTGGTAGCTCCGTTAGGATTTTATATCCTAGGGAATCTTATGATTCCTGGGAAGATCCCTAGGGACTGTCAAAGTACCACAAAATGTTGTTACACCTGTCTCATTCTATTGCTATATGATGATGATGGTGTTATCTCAAGCTCTTGTTGATGATGTTGTTGCGCCTGCCCTGTTTTGTTGATGATGTTGTTGTATCAACCTCATGCTATTGATGATGATGTATCATCCTAGTGTATTTGATGTTGTTGTATCAACCTCATGCTATTGATGATGATGTATCATCCTAGTGTATTTGATGTTGTTTCTATAGTTTTATACTAACTGATGTTGATGTTTCAGATTCCAGCTCCATGTTGTGAATGATGATGATGATGTTATTCTAGCTCCATGCTATGAATGATGATGTTATTGACGATGAAGAAAAAATTTCGATGATTTATAGATATGTCAGTCAATGTTCCATATGTTGATGATGTTGTTGCCCTCTCTCTCCTAATGATGTTGTATTGTAGAATATCCTTCTTGTTAAGGGGGAGTGTTGAAATATTGTAACTATGAAGAATATTCTAATTATAATTGAGTTATTGTCATGTAGAACAATCCCCTTTTGTGGATTGATCATGTCGGGACTTATGTATGACCAAATCCCCTTTTGTGGATTGATCAAACCCCAGTCAAATGATGCTAATTGAGAAGTCGACCCCTAGGGCTAATTAAAATGGTTTTAACCACTAATTGGAGAACTCGGCCCTGCTTAATGAAAAGACACAACCTTAGCGCTCCTTGGCTAGTATAAATAAGAAATTCTAGTGCCTCATTCACTCACTCACTCAAGTCACTCATCTAGTGCGCAAGTTTGGAGGTAGTTGTAGTTGCAAGAAGAAGGAGAGAGAGGAGAATTGCTCAATCTTGGATATTCTCTAGTCTTTTGGTCTTTTATCTTGACATTGTATTGGAAATCTATATTAAGAAAGTTTTTGTTGGGTTTTCTCCCCCATGAGGGTTTCCTAGGATAAAATGTTGTGTACCTTGTGATTGTGTTTCTTTCAGTAATCATGCTTATGCTATTATTGTCTAGTAAATTGAAAATAACTTAATAGCATCTCTAAATTTAACAATTCCTAGGTTAATGGGATAGATTTTGGTGAGATCTTTTCCTTAGTTTCGAAGCTAACATCCAGGTTCCTATTATCTATTGCAGTAGCCTTTGATTTAGAGATGAAACAGATGGATGTGAAAAAAACAATACTGCATGGTGACTTAAAGGAAGAGATCCATATGATACAACTAGAGCATTATGTTGAAAAATGTAAAGAGTCGTTGGTTTGCAAATTAAAAAAGTCTTTACATGGTATCAAATAGTCTCCCAAAATGTGGTACCAAAAATTGGTTTCTTTTGTGTTGGGATTGAGATTTTTGAGATCCAAATAATATCATTGTGTTTATTGCAAATAAGATGATGGTCATTTTCTTTTCATCACTATATATTTAGATGATATGTTATTTTTTGGTAATAGTAAGGATGTGATTTGTGATTTGAAGTCTCAAAGTTCATCACAATTTGATATGAAAGACTTGGGGGTTGCAAAATATATCTTAGGAATGGATATTGTGAGTGAAAAATCAAATAAAAATCTTTGCTTGAGATAGAGTAAGTATGTAAGCTCTATGCTACAATGTTTTCACAATGCAAATTGCAAACCATTGAGTGTTTCAATTTTGTGAACTGAGATTTTAGTTGAGAAGAGCCCTACAACAAATGTAGAGATAGAGGATATGGCTTATGTTCCTTATGTTAGTGTAGTTGGTAGTTTGATGTATGCTATGGTCTGTATTGGACCAAACATTTCCCAAGTAATGGGAGTGTCGAGTTGATTAATGGTTAATCCTCGACGTGAACATTGGGTTGCAGTGAAGACGGTCTTTAAGTATTTGTGAGGTATTTTTTAATATTCCATTTGCTATCATAATGATGTTTTAGGAGACTCACACTCAGTGTATATATAGGGATGTGGATTTTTTTTGGGTAGGGGATATTGATCCAGGAGAATCCAAGAACGCTCATAGAGGTCTAGGAGGATCTGAAATACTCACAAAGGTCCAGAAGGATTCATAAATGCTCAAAATTCAACCATATCAAATGATATCAAAAATTCCATCAATGCGTAGAGCTCAACGATAACTTTCCAACGATGCAAAAATTGCCTCAAACAGAGTTCTTATGCAAAAACTTATGGATGGTCAAAGTTTGGTTCAAACTAGGAAAAATTCAAAGTCAAAGGGGTCAATGTGACATGTGTCACCACTGCAAAGGTGACATGTGTCACCACTGCAAAGGTGACACATGGCACGATCGTATAGGCCATATAGTACTAACGTGGTGACCTCATATGGAGACATGTGGCATGTAGGTGACATGGCATGTCCAATTGGCAAAGTGACTTGGCAATTTGTACAATCCAAGTGGACTAGTTGTGTGTTGATACGTGGCACAAGGGAGCCAGTGAGAGACTTCCACATGGCAGTCCCTCATTTTCCTATCATGGTTAAGGTTATATAAAATTTTATGGGATTCTGGAGGATCGAACTCGTGATCTCCCATAACCTTACCCAAGCGCTTTACCAATAGACCACATGATGAGACTTAACATATGTATGGTCTCATGTGTATTTAAAGTTGTAATATGGTATGGTTGGACTAAAAAATGGTTAAGGGCCTAGCCCTCGACCCATGGTTACATGTTGTGTAATGTGACCACCTATATTTACGAGTGCGGGGGTGTTAAAACTTTGGTTATAACCATATACCATATGCCACCATTGTAACAAAAACCAACACAATAAATGACGATTGATGGGGTTTGAACCCCCAACCCACCATGCAATGCACCAACGTTTTAACCATTAGACCATGGGTACCTCTCCTTACGGGGGTTTCCCAAACAAATTATTTAATGTTTTCCTTTTGTTCTGAAGGGAAGTTAAGGGCCCACACCCTATTTAATGGTGTGTGGTCTGAGGCAAAGGACAGACTCATTATTAGGCAAAGTATGGTATTGAATTTCATGCCCGAGGGTAACTAGACTTGGAGGCTACATCGTAATGTGTGTCATGGGGTTCCGACACAAAATGTTATGAACTTTATACTCATTTTTATCAAAATTTGGCAAGGAATTTGATGGCATACTTTGTTTTTTTATTTTAAGCAATGTAGAAAAAGGTCATTGTAAAACACAAGCATTTGAGCATTAATAAAGAGGTCTTTATTGGAAGCGGACCCATATATGTATACCAAATTGGGTGAACTCCATTATCAAACTTGTGTATGTGATTATAATATTGTTGTTCTAATTTCGTTGAGTTATTTGCAAGTTATTCATCCTTAAAGTGTGTTTGGATAGATAAGTTAATTCACTTGTAAGTTGCAAACAATCAAGCGATCATTTTTATTTTGAAGATCAAGTATATGTTATTATGATTTAAAGATTAATAAGCATCTAATATTTTCCAGATCAGATATAGATAGAAGGAAATCTATGAGTTGATACATGTTTCAATTGTTTGGTGGAGTCACCGTAGTGAGTTGGATGAACAAGTGACAAGTTGTGGTTGCTTTGTCCAATGCAGAGGTACAATATATGGCAGTTATTCATGCCTATAAGGAGGCCATTTTCCTTATGAAATTGTGTTTATAAGTAGGGAAAAATCAGAGACCTATTATAGTTCAATGTGATAGTAACAATTTCATTTGTTTCACCAAGAATCCAACCTTTCATGTAAAGAAAAATAATATATATATATATATATATATATCTAGTACCATTTCATTAGGGACATGGTAGAGGATGGAAAGATGATACTAGAGAAAGTTGATACCTTGTAGAATGGTGTAGATGCATTGATGAAATAGGTGACCACAAGTAAATTCAAGTGGTGTTGTGAGTCTATGGACCTTATGGGCCCTATAAATTAACTCGTAGTTTGATTAATTTTCTCTTGTACCCTTCCAAGGTATATGTCAAGTGGAAGAATATTGGGACAAATGTATCATACACCTTGCAATGTTGTAGTGGAACTAGGAATAAATGTAGATCCATAGCAGGGAATAAATTCATAGTAGTTGCAAGGAGTAACTTGTTGGTGGTTTCTAGCATGTAGAAATGGAAAACCATAAATGTTTTATGGTTTTATTATGCTTATTTATTCAGTTCTAGGGCTGGAGGAAAACAATGTGTATGAATTTTACTTATTGTTATGTTGTCGATATTTCTTTCGAATTATGCTAGTGTCTAGTGTTGAACACTCTTGTTGTGAGCATAGAGACTTTGTATTGTAACCATTTAGTTGTTGACTAATATGTTGAGTGTGTGGGATTTTTTTTTTCTCTTGGAAGGGTTTTCTCCAAGAAATAGTGTTGAATAGTTGGTTGTTTATTTCATTTGTTTGCAACTATTTTGTTTTAATCTTTTTTAACATATTCTTCTCTCATGGATTATTGTAGGAATCTTATTCCACACCTCTTCTTCCTTTCAAGATTGTTACATAAAGTTACTTTGAAGAAGTATCAACAACAATATTAGGCTTATTGTAACTAATCATATATATATATATATATATATATATATATATATATATATATATATATATATATATATATATATATATATATATATATATATATATATATATATATATATATATTTCCATTTGTAAATTCGTCAATGATTTTCGTTGTTTTCATGTGGGTAGGAGACTTTACATGACTTGGCAGTTCGTTATGATAAAAGCTACAATCACACAACCATTGTGACAACCTCAAGGTATGGTGTTGGAAAATCCAAACTATAAAAATCAAGATTTTATAGAGAATGGTTTCTTATCGAGTGAAATCTATATGTTCATAAAGTTGTACAACTCTAATTCATTGTGGTGTGCCCCATGATGGTTTTCTTCCATACAAAGGTTCACCATATAGTGGAAAACAACGACCGTTACTTGGGCACACTTTACATTGACATCCTCATCTGTATGTTTGATAGATTTACTAACACTTCCATAACCATGGAGAAAATTCGTGTTTTATGTAAATAGAGATCTATTATTTTATCCCTTTTGAATATATGCTCTCCCAACATGGGATTTTAGTATTTCACCATTAGTATTGAATGCATGTGTAGCATCCATAATTATGAGAATGACGAGAAACTCGTCTGGGGGTTCACTTTGCTGAGATTTATCAATCATCAGATTTTTATAAATGAAATAGGGAACTGGTAGACTATTTGAACAAGCTAGCTCCAAGCTCAAACGATCTTTTTTTCCTAGTGAAACATTCTTGTCTTTTCCTGGAGCACGGGGCCTTCCCTTGAAAAAACCATTGGTTCTACTAAAGGAATCCTCACTACACTGCAATGAGATTCTTCTTCACAATAATTGTTATATTGCTCATGTTTGGTACCATCTATTGGAATTTTAAACCCAAGATGAGTATGCATAAGGACTTCCTTAAACACTATGGGATCAATGTAGGCTGCTTTTCTCTTTCTGGGAGTAACGATTTTCTTAAAATCCCTCAAGGAAAGGTACAAGTTTGTAAATGAAGTTGAAAAGTCGCAATAAAAGCATTCAAAGGATTGAGAAAGTTGGAAGGCTAAGGGCCACCAACCTCTCATAAATAAAATCCATGTGCCATAAGGAGGAGGAGGAGGAGGCTTTTTATTTATCATTATTAATATATTTTCATGTTAATGGAAAATCCATCACCGACCAAAATTTTGTTGGAAAATTTTTGTCCATTCATGGAATTAATTGTAGACTGCTCTCTTTGTTTTTTAGGACACATTCAAATGCAGTGATTTTTTATTCCTTGATACTATGGATTGTTCTTTTTCATTTGGTATCTTGTGTCACTTTATTTTGTTTTATTTTGGCTAACCTAAGGTATGGAGATGTAGCTAGCAGTTGTACTTGTAGGCTTTCTTCGATTTGCTACTAGTAGTCACATAGTTTATGCAATCAGATTGAATGTGAAATTCTTCTATCCCATTATGTTACATTTAACATTTTTAATTCGTGTATTTCTTTTCTCTAGTTAGATTTCCTCGAGTGCATGCATCTAGATTTTCACTCTACATTCTGCATTTCTACATTTGGTTTTATAAATTGTTTTTTAATCTTAAACCATTAATGACAATCGAGCCAGAGTCCAAAGGATTCCCCGTTCCAAATGGTAGGAGTTCTAATTGATATTTCTCCTTGGGGTGAATCCATGATGTTGACGGTGGGACATTTCCCCCTACCAACATTTTGGTGCTAGAAGGAGGGTGTACAACAAGTTGACTTGCGTGGAGCCATCCTTCTAGCAATGCATTATCTACTCATGGATCCTCTCCATATTTTTGCATAGGATCGTGTTTTGAGTGTTCCACAACCATTACATGATATTGTAAATAAGGTAGTTAATCACTTGTCAAGAGTAAAATTTGGTAGTGAAGGGGAAAAATGCATCCCTGAATGCTAACCAATATCGCCTTTACTGTCATTTTCTAAAAATATGTCATGGAGATATTGTATGTTTTTTATTTCCCCTTACTTTCAAAGGACAAATTTAACCTCAATATAAGGCACTTCCAACCAAGCGCATTCATAGCTATAAAAAATTTTAAAGAGGTATTCTTAGCTACTCACGACAATTACATCGTGGAAACTGTATAATGTGAGCTAGGAAAACTTTGTAAAAGGAAACATGTGTCTATTGAAGACTACTCTTTGAAATTATTGAAATACTCTCATCAATTTCAAGAAAATGATAGGCCCTCTAACTTGGAATTGTTTAAATACTGCTTGGACTCTCTTACCTTCCATCAAGAGGAATATGTACCATTCGGCAATGAGGAAAACTTCCAAGACTAGGAAAATTCTTCTCCAAATATCTTCTCCTCCCATTCTCATGAGATTAACCCAATGAATCTATCACCAAGAAGGAAATATTATATCTATGTAATGAGATTGACAGTCTACATGGGTAGAAATATGCAAATTAGGCATGTACAAGATCTTGCCTACCACCAACATACTATATTTAGGGACCGCACAACATTAATTGAACTTATCATTCGAACAAAGAATAAACAAGTTGACATACCCTCGTATCAAGTATCATATAGTGGGGCAAAAGAATGTACAAATACCTTTCTCACCCATTAAGATGATATCACTCCACTTGGTTCGAGCATAAATGAGTTGGTGTGTCTGAAGGAAGAACCAATACCATGTGTGATAATTGATAAAAAAAAAAAGCATTAATCTACAAGATAATTATCTACAGTGCCTAATTTTTTTAAAGAATCGTATACCACAAGAATTTTTGCAAGAAAAAAAACCCAATCAAACATAAGATGAAAATGAGGGCATTATTTCTTATCCACATTCTTGTATAGGAATGGAGGAATGTCCAAAAGATTTTATGGACCTACAAGTCTCAGTTGATTGCAAAATTCAGAATAATGAAATGAGACCCACTGATACCCTCCTGGATCAAGATGAATAGAAATATATTACAATATTTACATAACCCCTTGTTGAATAGGATAATAGGCTCTTGGATTTAGGATTTTCTCACACTCTATTTCAAGGCCATTTTGAAGTCAATCTTGAGAAAGTGAATATGCATAACCATATTAACCATCATGCAATTGTCTCCCCTTGTGCATTTTTAGAGAATTGTGTACATGATAATGGCGAGTCAATGGATTTAAAGATAGTATACAAGGGTGGTGTAGTCAAAGGTATATTTCCTAAAGGTGTTCTTTCACAAGAGGAGATTGTTGGAATATTGAGAAGGGAGGTGAATCAATATTATGCAATTAATACCACTTTAAACCAAAATACGTATGCATCAATTCATCCATAGTTATCACTTATGCCTTCATTTAATATTTCATGAAAATGTAATCATAAACAGTACCATTCAACAATATATCACATCATACACAGTGCACACGAGATTTTTACGTGGAAACCCAAATGGGAGAAAACCACAAAATGCTTTCTTATATATATAAAATATTGCATTCATAGGAAGCACTGACTTCCAAATTCTCCAGCATTAACTAGAAGGAGGATCCAACCCCCTATTTATAGGCTCCAGCCCAAAGGAAGCTCCAACTCCCCATATTCTATGGCTCTAACCAGAAGGAGGCTATGACCCCCTTTTCTTGCCTCGTCCTACCTCCCTGAAATATAAGTGTAGACTCAAAATGTCACTACCACTAATACTAATAATCAAACTGTCATTGTCACTGTATCTGTCATTGTCACTGTCACTATATCTATCACTATCATTGTCATTATCACTGTATCTATCACTGTCACTATATCTATCACTATCACTATCACTATCACTATATATGTCATTGTCGCTTTCACAATATCTATCATTGTCATTGATACTAATACATAATAATCATCAACCTGATCCACTCACATAGATCATATCAAAACATATGCTCAACATCAAGTATCCAAACCATATGCCAAAATATACCTCAAGCATGTACCATCTCCTCTATGAACCATGTACCATAAGATATGCCTGAATCAAATGAAATCCAAAAACATATACCAAGTGTATGCCTCAAATGTATGACAATATCACAAATATGTACCTCTAACAATGAACCATAACATCCATAAACCAAGTACCAAGGATATGTTTCAAGCATGTACCAATATCACCATGACATGAACCTCAACCATATGCAACCATATACCAGAAGGCCTCCAAAACATGCCTTAAGCATGTGGAAAACCATCCATGATACAAGAATCAAATACACATAAGAAAATGCCTTCAATCATGTAGAAAATCGAATGCATATCATCTCAGACCTGCAGAGAAACCTGGTGCATATCAACTTCAACAAACATAAGATACCACCTTCAATACATTTTGCTCTACCTCGTTGGATAGAGACTAGTCATATGGCAGGGCCTTGCGATATGAGTGTCTATAACCCGCGAGGGTGCATCACGGGACACCTGTAGCCTGACCTACGAGGGTCAACTAAACTAGGGTTTTCAGAAACCCTTCGCTCTCTACAACTCCGAGACTTCCACACTGCTTTCTTCCTTAGATTTGCTTTCTCATGTACGCTATGAAAATATTTACCAAAAGATAATTTGAAAGATAAATAATCAATGAACTTGTTTCTACAAATGAGAGGCTTCTTGAAGTGTATTTATACTTTTCCAATTGACTTCTTTCCTAACTTTAGGGTTGACTTGTACTTTATGTTATAACCATTTTACCCTTTAATTAATGACTTGTAACTTCTTGTTGCAATCGTTTAGGGGCTTCTTAACCATTCTTTGGGGATTTCAACTTCAAGGGGGCATAACTCATTAACTGTGAGGAACCACGTGGCATACCACCTACCATTGGAAATGACATGACGAGGACTATCCATTTATGAGGGTTTTGCATGTACTTGTAATGTTCTTCAACCTCATTTTCCTCAGTCAACTTCGAGCCTCGTGACTACACCTTTGGGCTTCTTGTAGACTTCTTCAAAGCATCTTCCCATGAGGGCCATGCTCAAAGCTATTCCATAAGGGGACCATTTTTTATACTTCTTCAATTATACCCATTACTTCTAGAGGCTTCTAGACTTCTTCTAAAGTTGACACCAATGACAATCAATTTTCCAACAACCTTTCCCTTTCGAATTTATGGAAATACTCATGCTCCCCTTACGACCAACACTCCCCTATCTACATGCTTCTATTCTTTCTCCCCCTTTGACATCAGTGGCAAAGGGTAACTCCCCTTGGCAATTTGCTTCTGAACTTTCTCTCCTGCTTTTGTTCTTTCTCTCTTGTGGTGCTTTTTTTTCCATTGGTGCTTCTTGATGATGTAAACTACTAATATATATATAAAGCATTCACATTAAGGTTGTTTTATTGATTGATCCAATATCAACAATCTTGTCTGCATAGATGATTTCTCTTTAGCTGTGTAGATCAGTGTGAAGCATAAATTACTACAGTTTCTATTGAAGATACTCAAATGTCTTTCTTGGGAGTAGTTTAGTGAAAATGTCTGCAATTTGCTCCTTTGTTCCAATGTACTCTAACTCTGTATTCTTTTCTGTAACTTGTTCCCACAGAAAGTGAAAATTGATTGGAAAATGTTTGGTCTTGGAATGCATCACTAGATTCTTGGACATACCTATAACACTGGTATTGTCACAAAATATTGAAATAGGCTCATCATACTTCACTTGTATATCTTGCAGGGTTTGCTTCATCCAGAGAACTTGAGTACAACATGTTGTTGCTACAATATATTATGTTTCTGCTGTAGATAATGATACTAAATACCACTTCTTACTTAACCAAGATACCAAACAATCACCCAAATAAAAAGTTGCTCTGCTAGTACTTCTTCGATCATCAATGCTTCCTGCCCAATCTACATCTGTGTAGGTGACCATAGTCATCTCATTCCCTTTTGGATACCACAATCCAAACACTGTTGTTCCTTTAAAATATTTAAGGATCCTCTTTACTGCCAGAACATGAGTTTCCTTTGGTGTTGCTCGAAATATTGCAACCTATCCAATTGCTTGCATTGCATCTGGTCTCGAGGTTATCACATAGAGTAGGTTGCCAATCATCAATCTATAGAGTCTCTGATCTGCTTCCGTAGATTCATCGTCTTTGATCAACTTGCAACCGATCACCATAGGAGTACTTATTGGTTTGTAATCTTCCATTCCAAATTTCTTCAACATTTCTTTGATGTACTTGGTTTGGGAAATGAAAATTTCTTCATCCAGCTAAGATATTTGAAGTCCCAAAAAGAATGTCAATTCACCAAGTATTGACATTTCAAACTCATTCTCCATGTCTTGGGAAAACTTCTTACTCATCATGTCATCATCACTTTCAAAGATAATGTCATCCACATATACTTCAATGATAAGTATGTTGTTTTTGTCAACCTTTACATAGAGATTGCTATCTGCATTACCCTTTCTGAATCCTTGTTGATGCAAATACCTATCCAATATTGAATACTAGGCTCTAGGGGCTTGCTTGAGTCCATACTGAGCTTTCTTCAATATGTAGACGTAATATTTTCTTTCTGACAGAAGAAACCCTTATGGTTGTTCAATGTAGACTTCTTCTAATTCACCATTTAGGAATGTTGATTTTACAACCATCTGATATATTTTAATTCTTAACACAATTACCAACTTAACGAGAACTATGCAACCTCTAAAAACAGAGAACTCTACCAGTAGGACCCTTTTTTTTGTAGTGGGTTTGCTTCTTTTCTGTAACTTGTTCCCATAGAAAGTGAAACTTGATCAGGATATGTTTGGTATTGGAATGCATCATTGGATTCTTGGAGATACCTATAACACTGGTATTGTCACAAAATATCGAAACATGCTCATCATACTTCACTTGTATATCTTGCA
>ML782079.1:333987-346317 GCA_009831015.1 Picea engelmannii | reverse complement strand
GGTCAAATTGTTGGTTAGTTTTTCTTCTAGCTCTTTAATCTTATCTATCAAGTTGTGATTTCCTTCAACCCCTCCTTCTTGGGTTGATTGTTTATGTTTTTCCATTTCTTGAATTCTAACCTTCATTGTTTGCAATTCACTATTGAACCCTAAGAATCTATCCTCTATTTGAGTTTGAAAGGTATCTTTGATTTTTTTATCAATCATTGCCTCTAGCTCTATTTTGAGTTTTACGTCTCTTTCTTCACTCCTTTTTTCTAATGTTTCTAACTCTATTTGGATTTTGGCATCTCTCTCTTCTCTCTTTTTTTCTACTGATTCCATATAATCGTAAAGGATCTCTAGGGTGATTTTGGGGGGGCTCCCCTTGTTAGGGTGAGTTTTTGGAATAGGTGGTGGAGTGCTCATATTGAAAAGAAGAGAAAAAAGATGTAACAATTATTATTAAGGATTGACTTTATCTCTCAAATCAACTTTTACTTCTGAAACATAAAATAAAAAAATAAATAAAATATATTTAAATCTCTTTACCTAAAATTAAAATTGAATCAAAGTAAAAAGTGACTCGCCTCATTTCAGATGTCCAAATGCTCAACCCTTTGAAGAAGCCAAAAAATAATTTCCAAAGACCACAGAGAAGTCCAGAGAAACTACAGAGATTATTCTGGGTAAAAAAGGTAAAAACTACAAAGATTATTCTCGTTCAAAACCCTAGATATATAATCTTAGAAATAAAATATCTCCTAAAAAATAAATAAACAAAGAAGTATTATTCTTATTCAAAACCCTAGATATATAATCTTAGAAATTAAATATAATCTTAATTTCAAAACCGCAGAGATCTACTATGCTCGTTCCAAACCGTGGAGAAATATTAATTTCAAAACCACAGAGAAGTAGTATTCCCGTTCAAAACCACGGAGAAATATTATTTCCGTTCAGAACCGCAGAGAAATATTATTCAGAGAATTCCCGTTCAAAACCGCAGAGTATTCCCGTTCAAAACCGCAGAGAATTAAAAAAACACATTATTTGAAAAAATTAAAATAAAATATTTTAAAAAATAAAAATAAAAACTTATATTATAAAAATAAAGTATAATTTTTAAAACTTTTATAAAAAATAATTAAAGTTTATTTTAAATATTTGAATGAACAATTGAGAAGGGAGGTTGTGGGGCATCACCCCGGCTCTTATGGGTAAGGCCATGGTCACGCGGGGTTAAGGCCTGGTCTGTAGGAGCTGGGAGTCATGGGTGCTCTGGGGTAATGTTCGACGTCGCCCCAGCTCCCACAAGCCAGGTTCTAATCATTTCGAGCTAAGGGCTATCTCGTGGGGGCTGGGGTGATGTCGGGAATCACCCCCCGACAACCATCACACCCAAACATCCCACCCCCCGACACCCACGACGCCCAAACAACCTTCATGGGTTGTTTAGGCATTGTGGTTGTCAGGGTGGTGATGTCTGACATCCACGCAGGTTGTTTTAGTATCGTGGATGTCACGGGGTGATGCGCGACATCACCCCATCCCCCACAGGCCAAGCTTTGGCCCCGTGTGGCGTGCAAATTGTTTGGTTATCGTGGGTGCTGGAGGGGGGAGGTGATGCCCGACATCACCCCAGCCCCCATGGACTAGGTCTTGGCCTTGCGTGACCATGGCCTAGCATGTGGGGGCTAGGGCAACGCCAGACATCACCCCCTCGGCACCTACAAAATGCAACCTATTTTTAATTTAAAAAAATATATTATTTTAATTAAGTTCGTTATAATTTTAAATACAAAATGGTTTTTAAATTAGTTTTTTTAACTTTAACTTTTAATTTTATTAAATTTGTTTTCATTTGTTTAATTTTTTTACTTTAATTTTAATTAAATTTTATAGATTTTTTATTTTCAAATTGTTTTGAAAAAAAATTTTAAGTTTTGTTTTTATTTTATTAATTTATTTTTTATTTTTATTTTTAAATTAGTTTTAACCTTTTTTTTTAATTAAATTTGTTTTGTTTTTATTTAAATATTGTTTTTAAAATATATTTTTTTGCACTGGTTGTTTGGGTGTGGTGGGTGTCGGGAGTGATGCCTGGTATCATTTCAGTCCTCACAAGCCAACCTTAACTCTGTGTGATTAAGGCCTAACTTATGGAGACTAGGGTGATGTCGGGCATCACCCCCTAACATTCAAGAAATACAATTTATTTTTAATTTAAAAGAAAAAAAAAATCATTTCAATTAAGTTTATTATAATTTTAAATTTAAAATATTTTTTAAATTTGTTTTTTTAACATGTTAGGTTATTTTTTATTTGTTTATTTAATTAAAATTAAATATACTATATTTTTAAAATTGTTTTGTATTTTTTTTTTAATTTTTTTTTTAATTTTATTAAATTTGTTTTAATTTTAATTTTAAAATTGATTTTAATTTTTTTTAACTTTTTCTTTTTTATTTTATTAAATTTGTTTTGTTCTTATATGTTTGTGTTTTGTTATTATATATATATATGATTTTTTTGAATTTTTTCTTTTTTATTTTATTAAATTTGTTTTGTTATTATATGTATGTGTTTGTTATTATATATATGTTTCTTTCTTTATTTTAATTTTTAAAGTTTTAGTTTAAGAATTTTTTTTTAATTAGTTGATATATATATATATATATATATTGTTTATAGATGAAAATTTTAAATTTTTTTTCATTTCATTTTAGCTATTTTTTTTCATCTTGTTTTTTAATTTTATTTTTTTAATTTTTCTTTTCTATTTATTTATTTTTTTAATGTAAATTAAAAAAAAAAATAGTTTGTAAATAAATTTTTAAGTGATCATTTTGGGTTGTTTATTTGCGTAGGGATATGTTGTCAAGACTACAATTTGAATTAGGTCGTAAAGAGATTAATTTTAATGTTTAGAAAAAAAAACATTTTACTCTGGGTAGCATCACTTTTTTATTTAGGTGTTGATTTTAAGGTTTTTTTGAGCTACTGTGTGAGTTTTGAAATCCATGCTTAAAAAAGTGTTGTAATTTTGACCACATTAGAAAAATTGTCGTTATTGGTAGCACCACTTTTGTATTTGGGGGTTGATTTTCATGTTTTTTATAAAAAAATATGGGTTTTAAGTGCTAGAGTTTTGGTTTTGAGGTCACAGTTCTTGTTAAGTCAATAACTTTGTTTCTTTTGGAACATGCATAGGCCACTATCATTCTGATTGCTTCCATTTTGGCAATAGGGGAAAAAGTTTCTTCAAAATCTACTCCTTCAACTTGAGCATATCCTTTGCATACTAACCTTGCCTTGTTTCAAGTTACCTGTCCATCTTTGTTTAGTTTGTTTCTGAACACCCACTTTATACCAATCACATTTTTTTCCTTAGGTCTTGGAACCAGTTCCCATGTTTCATTCTTCTCAATCTGATCTAGTTCTTCTTCCATGGCCTTGATCCAATGTTCATCATTGTTGGCTTCCTCAAAGCTTCTAGGTTTTATTTTGGATAATAGTGTTAGGTGTCTTTGTTCTAGTGTACATACGTGTCTGCTTCCCCTGATTTCTGTTGCTGCATTTTTATCTCCAATAATTTTTTTGGTGGATGATTCTTCTGAACCCAACGGTTAGGTGTTCCGGAGGGCATCAAAAATTCATGTTGGTCATTTTCTTCTTGTTCAACTTCTGGCTACCTCTTTTGTTGTTGTTGTTGTTGTTGTTGTTGTTCTACCGCTTCTTCTTTCTTCTTTTGATTCCTTCTCTTTAGAATTTTTGTTTTTTTCTTTGATCTTCGACACATTTGTTTCATCAATATTTACATTTATGATTTCCACTATCTTGTTGAGTCTTAGTTTGTGACATTTGTATGCCTTGTTTTTGCTTGAGTATCCAACCAATATGCCTTTATCAACTTGAGAATCAAATTTTCCAACTCTATCATCTTCTCTTTTTATGTAGCATTTTCTTCCAAATACTCTGAAATGCTTGACGTTTGTTGGCCTTCCCTTCCATAACTCATATGGAGTTTTGTCATTATTACCTTTGAGCATTCCTCTGTTTAAGATATGAACAATTGTGTGCACTGTTTGTACCCAAAAGATATTGCTCAACTTTGAATCTATCAATATGGTTCTGGCCATCTATGTTACAGTTCTACTCTTCCTTTCAACAACCCTATTTTGTTGAGGTGTCCTTGCTGCTAAGAACTGCCTTTTTATTCCATACTCTTCACAAAAATCCATGAATTCTTTTGATGTGAATTCACCACCATTGTTTGATCATAAGAACTTAATTCTCAGATCCATTTCATTTTCAACCATTTCCTTGAAAATTCTAAAATGTTTGAATCCCTCTGATTTATTATTGAGAAAATGAACTGCAATAATTCGTGTATAATCATCAATAAGAAACATGAAGTATTGTTCTCCATTCAGTCATTTTGCTCTCATTGGTCCACATAGATCAGTGTGCACAATTTCTAATGGCTTTGTTGTAGAGTATTCATTTGTTCTTAATTTAGTTCTTGTTTGTTTTCCATGTAGGCAATGCTTGCACTTAGTAGTGGTCTCTTACTGCTTCCTTTCTGCTAATTTTGACCAGATTGTCAAAGTTCATGTGTCCCATTCTTCTGTGCCAAAGCCAACTTTCATTTTCCCTTCCCAATCAACATCTTTCTTTTCCAATATCATTTAAGATGTATATGTTGTTTGGAGTTCTTATTGTTGTAGCCATCAATTTGTCGGATCCTTCTTTCCTTATCTGACACTTCTCTGAGTCAAATATAAGTTTATGTCCTTGATCGCACATTTGACTCACACTTAACAGATTATGCTTCATGTTTTCAACAAGTAAGACATTTTCTTCCTTGGAATTCTTACTTCCAAGCTTGATTGTGCCTTTTCCTATAATTTTGGTTGAGTTGTCATTACCAAATGAAATTGATCCATCTCTTTCTTTCTTCAGAGTTATAAATTTATTCTTATCACCTATCATACTCTTTGAACAACCATTATCAACGTACCAATCACTTCTTCTGCTTTGGGCTTACAAAGCAATGGAACACTCTTCAACATTTAGTTTATCTCGATTCCTTATCCAAATTCTTGATGGTCCTTTTCCATGACTTTTGAAATCCTGCTTTGGTTCCTTTGAAGGAACTATCAATCTACAATCTTTGGCCATGTGTCCAAAATTGTTGCAATTATAACATTCTACTTCATTATTTAACAAGCCAAAACTGTTACAGTTTCTACTAAACACTTCATGAGGATTTCTGAGATGATTAATTCTAGAGTGATCTTCATAGTTGTCTTTGTTCTTAGCATAAGCTTTGCAATTTATAGCTTTGTGCCCAAAATTGTTACAAGAATAACATGAACCAAGAAATATAGTTTGATGCCTGGGAGATATTCTAAATGGTGTTGTTCTTCTATAGTTTTCTTCTTGATTCCTTCCCATGGGTGTCTGTTGATTCTGAATCCTAGGTCTTCTAGATGGTGCCATCCTTTTGTAATATTCTCCTTGAGTTCTTTCAATTTCTTGATTTTTCTCATTTGAAGGCTTGCATTTGTCCTTCTTGGTGGATCCTCTAGTGACTTCTGCATAATTCTTTTGTTTTGCTTCCTCTTCTTTAATCATAGAGCTCAAACATGCTTATGTATATGTTTGGTTGTATCCTAGTCCATACCTTTCATGATATGGCCTTTGAGCGCTAATGATTTCATCCAGTATTTTGGTGATCTTCTGCTCCATTTCTCTTTTCTAAATTTTCTTCCTTAGTGAAACTATTTATGTTTCTAAGCTCCTCTTCTCCTTTTCTTTTTATTCCAGCTGGCTTAAGAGTATTTCTTCAATCCTTCTTGCTTCTTCAACTCGTACTTTTAGGTTCATTATCATATGTCAATCTTCTCCAGAATTAGAACTTTGAGAACTTTCTTTTAGCTTGAGTAATTCTCCCTTGAGTGATTTGTATTTCTTCCTCGCTTTCTTTAGCTCACTTAAGGAGATCATTAGTTATGATTCAAGATCTACCTCACCTTATTCATAATCCTCTTCATCATTTTCAAAAGAAATAGAAAGTACATTTTCTGAGTCATTGTCACTATCATCACCCTCATCCGATGAGGAACTGTCCTCTTTTGAGTAGAGACTTTTCTTGAAGAAATTATTTTTGTTTCTTCTCGTCTTCCTTTTTATATTTATTTTCTTTCTTGGGAGATTCTTCTTCATCAGTATCTGACTTCTTAGCATAAGGACATTTAGAAGCAAAATGACTAAGCTTACCACAATTAAAGCATATTAAGGGAAACATAACTTTGTACTTGCCAGTTCCTTTCTTCAACTTTCGTACAAAGTTGGTTATTTCTTCATCTTCATCTGAATCATCATTACAATTGCAACTTGAATTTGACTTTTGCTTATTCTTCCTTGTCTTATTGGATGCTTTGAAAGTTGCTTCCTTTTTGGATGGAGTCTCTTGTTCTGTTCTCACTTCGTAAGCTGTGAGTATCTCATGTAAATTTTCCATGCTTAGCGTAGCAAGATCTGCTCTTTCTTCTAGGGCGAAAATCTTAGGATCAAATATCATTGGAAGAGATTTTAGTACCTTTTGAACAATAATTGGTTCTTTAAGTTATTCTCCCAAACCTTTAATAACATTCACTATTTCATCAACTCATAGAAAATAGACTACAATATCTTCATCTTCCTTCATTTTCAACTATTCAAATTGAACCTTTATAAATTTGAAGCTTTGCCCCTTTGACTTTGGCATCTCCTCTGTATACATTTTGAAGTTTGTCCCAAATATCCTTTGTAGAATCACAGTACACAACCTCGACATATATTGATCTAACAAGACTACCCATAATATCATTGGTAGCCTTTGAATTTTTTTCTGCGATTTTCTTCCCATCCTTATCTGTTGGGGGAGTGGCAGGTGTTTTGTATCCATTTAATACTACTTGCCAGACATCAAATCATTGTGCTTGTATAAACATTTTCATTCTTCTTCTCCATAAGGCATAGTTTTGTTCATTAAATAGTGGTGTTCCCTTCTTGGTGCACTACATGATCTACCTTCTAGTGATTAGACTATTTTTTCTGAAGGACTCGCTCTGATACCAATTGTTGGAATACTAAGAGGGGGCGTGAATCAATACTATGCAATTATTACCACTTTTAATCGGGATATGTATGCATCAATTCATCCACAATTATCCCTTATGCCTTCATTTAATATTTCATGAACATATAACCATAAATAGTGGCATTCAACAATATATCACATCATACACAGTGCACAAGATATTTTTGCGTGGAAACCCAAATGGGAGAAAACCACATAATGTTTTCTTATATATATAGATCAAAGATTACATTCATAGGAAGCACCAACTTCCTGTTAAGATATTTAGACACTTAGGAGTTAGTTACGATCTACTTGGTCTAATGCGTCGTTGGGTAAAAGTGTGTTTCTTAGTGTGTTTCTTTATTTTGCATTAGTATGCATTTGTAGTTAGGAAATATGACGGTCACGATATGTTCCCGATAGAGAGTGATCCGACATTTTATATTCTCCTCGATCTTAACAGCCATTGATTCATGGCTTAACACTCAATTGATCCATGATCTCTATTTTAAGAGAATGGAGGGTCATTTGTCGATGATTGATTGTTAGAAAATATCTTGTAAAATCCCTCTGTAATCTTTTTCTTTTGCATTAATAAACTGCTCCAAGTGGTCGCGTTGGCTGGGGCCGTGGATGTTCCCCCGTAGGGGTTTTACCACGTCAAAAAATTGGTCTGTTGATCTTTGATATGGTTGTGTGAGTGGTTATCGAATGTATCTGTCCTCTGTTGGAATACTTGTGTTGTCGAACATGGTATCAAAGCCTATTTGAAGACCCGCTCTTGTTGTAGATCTAGATCGTGAAGCCGAGTTGTCTCATCTCCATTTCCTTCCATTTCCATACATTTATGGGCTGAGAGGACTATTCCATTGCATATGGAGTGCTCTTTTTAGTCAGGAACACTTTTTGTTTCACTCGAAAAGGTTTTTGTTTGCCCAAGATACGACCATTTCAGTCAGATCCGAAGGTATAAAGCCTGGATACACCATTTTTAATTTTTTGCAGAGTATTATTTTGGTTTTATTTCAGTTTTATATTATTTGTTTCTAAGTTGCTACTCTTTTAGATCTGTGTATTCTCTTTTCCCAATGCCCTGTGCGATCTCGGAAAATCAGAAATAGATAGGAAAAGGTACATTTTTGGGGTAAGCTAACCGAGATCTAACCCTTGTTGTCATTCAGAAGCGAAATTCTTTTCTTCTCTAAAAATAGTTTTCTTTTTAGCACGCTCTCCAACAACAACAATCCTCTTGCTAAACAATACAATATGTTTTGCTAGCCCATTTGGTTAAAAGTTATCTTATTAAGTAAGAGGTCTTGAGTTCAAGTCTCTCTTTTTGTTAATTTTTATGAAAAAAGTTCATGCTCAATTGTAAAGTGTATTTCACTTCAAGTATAAAATTGAATCACTATAAGTAGCTTTAATATTTTATTTTAGAGTTATTTATTTTGCATGCAGATTTTCTTTCATAAAGTAACTTCATTGTAAAAGTGATCCCCACTTATTTTTATAGAAGTGGGTCACTTCATAAAGCAACTTACACCACCACGTGGTCATTTGGTTACCGTTTATGTCTTTTTAAAAAGGGCATAACTTTCACATTTGAAGTCCATTTTTAGTGTCGTTTTTTTTAAATCGCCTAATTTTTCGAGATATTTCCATCCAAATCATCAGCTTCAGTTTTTATATCCATATTATTTACATATTTAATATGGCTTCTTCCAGTAATATTTTGCTTACCACCACCAACTACTTCTAATGGAAATCTCACATGGAGGATTTATTAAGAAGTAAAGGCTTGTACCGGATTACCTTGGGAAAATAAAAAGAACCCACTGATGTTGTGATAAGAAATTCAAATGGGCTAATAGGAGTGAAAAAGCACGTGGACTAATCAGAATGTTCATCTCTCTTTATTTAAGGTTCCACCTTAAAGAAATTGATGACCCCGATGAAGCTTGGGAAAATATTGAATCTGTGTTTGGTAAACTCAATATTATTTGAGCACAACAGTTAGAAAATAAAGTACTGACTTTAAGTCCAAGTGATTTTTCTTGCATTGGAGACTATCTATCTAAGTTTAAAACACTCAGAATTTTATGTGAAGAATGTGAGATAAAGATGGAGGAAGAGCGTTGCATCTATCTTATTATTTCTAAGCTGGGTAGTGCATATTTTGTGTTTGTATCTACCTTTTATGCCATGAGAGAGGCTCTAGGGAAAGATTGTCAAAAACCCACTCTTGATTCCTTTTGTGTTGCTTTGATTAGAGAGGAAGATAAGTTTGTACAACATGGAGTGATTAGCACTGTAGGTACCTCCAACAAATCCTTAGTCGCCCAGCAGAAAGGTAAACCCAAGAATCCCAAGAAGTAACATCCTCACTACAACAACAAGAAACATAAGGGTCCCAAACCCACTCAGATAGCTTCAGCTCCTAATGGTGACAAAGGATCAAAATATAAAAATAAGAATATTGACAGACATTGCAACTTTTGCGATAAAGATGGTCATGATGAGTCCAAATATTTCAAGAAGATTGCAGCTTTAGAAGCAACAATGAAGAAGCACAACATCAGTATTAATTCTACTTCTTCTTCTTCTTCTTCTCATGGACATGCACTTTATTCTTTTGGTTTCTCCTTCAATACAAATTCTACTTCTTCTTCTCATGAGTGGTTTATTGATTTTGGAGCATCTTATCATATGGCTAAGGATAAAAACATTTTTTCTACTCTAAATGAATGTAACACCAAGAAAATATGTGTTGGTGATGATAGATCTCTTAGTGTTATGGGATCTGGAACAATTAAAGTAGATAATTGTCATTTCAATGATATATTATGTGTTCCAATTCTTTCTTGCAACCTTCTATCAATATATCAAATCACTCGTTCAGGTGAAGGTAAAACCGTAGATTTTTCACCTCATCAGTTGTAATCAAGGATCTAAAAGATCCTAACCATGTTCTTGCAACTGGAATTGTTGATGATATTATCAGGTTGTACAAGTTTGAAAACTTTCGGTCATCATCTTGAGAAAACTTTGGCATGAGTGGCTTGGCCATCTAAACTATCGCTCATTGTAGCAACTATGTAATCAACAGATGGTGACTGGACTTCCTCCTGTTTCATGCAAAGATGGTGTTTGTGCCAGTTGTGTTCTCGGTAAACATCATCGGGACAATTTTGACAAACGTGGATCTTGGCATGCCTCAAGCCCTTTGCAGCTTGTTCACAGTGATTTGTGTGGTCCACTTTCTACTCCTTCTTTTTTTGGGTGCAAGTATTTCTTAACTTTCATTGATGACTTTTCTAGACATACTTGGGTTTACTTCTTAAAATTAAGAGCCAATTTTTTGACAAGTTTTTGGCCTACAAGGCCCTTGTAGAAAATCAATCTAGACATCAAATTCAAAGGTTAATAACATATAATCGAGGTGAATATGTGAACAATAATTTTACAAGTTACTATACTACACAAGGCATCCAAATGTAACACATTGTTCCATATACACCACAACAAAATGGTGTTGTTGAGATAAATAAATGCACATTAAAAGAGATGGCTAATTGTATGATCCAATCTAAGGGATTAAATCTAAAGTATTGAGCGGAATCCATAAACTGTGCAAATTACATAGTAAATCGCACTCCCACAAAGGTTCTTAAAAGTATAACACCAGAAGAATATTGGACTAAAATTAAACCAATATGGCAATGTATGGGAGATCCCACATTAGGATATTCACCTATTCAATTGAAACTAGCAAATCAATACAAAGTTCTACCAATTGGAAGGCTAAAAGGTGTGACAGTAGATCTAGATGGAGTGCACACCAAGGCAAACTTCAAAGTAATAGAAATAGTGTATGGCACAACACCTTATCTAGCACTGCTTGGGTTGGATTGGGTGTTCGACAATTGGTCCATAATCAATTTGAAGACGAGGAAGATGACATTCGAGTTAGGAGAGTACATAGTCATTGTGCCATTAAATCCATCAAAAGGAGAAAGGTTTGTAGAACCCACTTGCTTAGACATGGAGGAAATTAACCGGTTGTATAGAACCACCACGCAAGAAGAAGATGATGTGAATCCAATGACAAATGGGGTACTTGGTTGGAGAAGTATCACTTCATGCGCATCAGACTCAAATACAGGGTTGGAAAATTGGCATCAGAGATTACATGAAGTCTCCACAAGAAGATGTGCAAGAATAGACCGTACAGTACGATGGGTAGGTACAAAGATAAGAGAACCTCCTAGCTTTCGTGGGGTGAACGACTTAGAAGAATTCCTAATAAGATATGAAGATCAAGTGTTACTTTTATCCCCGATATCTAGGGATAACTAGGAGATCATGTCTCGAGGCCCACATGGTCCTAGACATGGAGTACCGAGAGCAGGAGCGACTTGAGCATGGCCCTGGAGGGCCCGTCTTTCTTCTTCTCAGCCAGCTTTGTCCTGTCAGCAGTACCAGCTTCCATCACTATCGGCCTGGGCTTGCATCAGAGAGGACTCTTGCGCCATGAGGTAATTGGTCCGAGGTATCATGGTATGTGTCATATTTGATCATTATAACCTTCTTATATATGCATTACGTTCCTTTCATTTCGGATGACTGCTTGGATCTTACACTAATCCTCTTGACCATTGTTGGGGTGATTGATCGGGCAACTTAGCAAGCCGGTATTCATGGGTTTTGGTTAGACACCAAAGGGGTTTTGCAGAGCCATCGTCCGCTCCCACCATCTTATCATTTTTTCATCTTATACCCCGCTCATCCATCCCATTCCCCTAGTCTGGCCATTAGGATGACCTTCCAGGGTACATTTTGTCTTGTGGGAAGAAGGGGCTAAAGGCCCAGGAGGTAAAAGCAGCTGGTAAAAGATAAAAGCCATAGGAAAATAAAACCTAGAGATGCTTCGCCCAGGGGATCCCCGAGAAGGCAATAAAAGGCCTCTCGATAAGAAACTAAGGGACCCTAATAAAAAATGAACTAAATAAATGCAAGACCTAACCAAGAGGATGGGAGGTCTTATCATGAGACGGCCCATTTTGTTCATAGGTATTCAGCAGTATGACATTGCCACCATCTGGTCACCAAACCAGGGCAGTGACCTTTGGTTGCATGGCCAAAGGAAAGGGGGTCTCATCACGAGCCAGCCTTCTCATTTCTGTGAAGATACTAGTGGGTAACGCTGTCAGCTCTGGCCA
>ML782079.1:289921-324436 GCA_009831015.1 Picea engelmannii | reverse complement strand
ATTACTGCACATTAGGTTCGGTGCAAATTAGAAGAGCAGAATGATGCAAAGATATGATGGACAGGGGTCACCTTTGGAACACTTGGAGAAGTGCAGAATATTATGGACAATGACACCGCTAGAGGAATGGTCTCATCAATTTATTCATACAGTGGAAGGAATCTTAACAAACTAGTATGTAGATCAGGAACTGCATAGAGGAGTTGTAGAATGGACAGTGTTACAACAAAACTTTACAATCACTTTCTCATTTGAACATGAGAACCCCAACATAGACTCAACACTCAAACAAATCAAAGGGGTGATATTCATTAAGGAACCAGAAGTTGAACTTAGGACATAATATCAACAACAGAACAAACAGACAATGAAAGAATTATTGTCATGCTACCATGTGCAGGAAGAAGCACTAGATGAAGAGGACCCGTGCAACATTGAGATTACAAAAGATAAAGGTGAAAGAGAGGTGGAAGGCCCACCTCTGGAATTAGAAGTGTTTTTTGCATCGATCAAGGTGAAGAAAGTTAACATTGGGACAACCGAGAATCCCAAAATGGCAAACATTGGAGACTACTGGGATGAGCAAATAGTAGAAATCATAATAGAAATATTGTGCGAGTATAGTGACATGTTCCCAACAACCTTTACATAAATGAAAGGCATAATAGGAGAGCTAGGAGAGATGAAGATACCTCTCAAGTCTGAGGCTATATCAGTCAGACAACGACCATATAGACTGAACCCAATATATAAGCAGAAAGTAAAAGCAGAAATTGACAGGATGTCGAAGGCTGGAATCATAGAACCAGTGGAGGAATCTAAATGGGTAAGTCGTATGGTATTTCAGGAGAATAAGCAAGGAGGGATAAGGATATGTGTTGACTTGAGGAACTTGAATGATGCTTGCCTTCATGACCTTTTCCCTACCCCTTTCACAGATGAGGTATTGGAGAATGTGGGAGGCCAGGAAGCATACTCATTTACAAATGAATTTGCATTATACCATCAGATCAAGATAGCCCCAGAAGATAGGTACAAGACCAAATTTTTTACAGAATGGGGATCCTACTAGTACACAGTCATGCCTTTTGGGCTGAATAATGCACCAACTATATTCTCAAGAGTAGTCATAGATGCTTTTAAAGAATTCATCCATCAGGTTTTAGAAGTATACCTAGATGATTGGACAATATATAGTCTGTTGAAGAACCATGTAGAGGTATTAAGGTTGATGTTAGAAAGATGCAGGCAATGTCATATATCACTAAATATCAAGAAGTACATCTTTGGGACACCTTTTGGGATACTATTGGGCCATATAGTGTGCAAACAAGGCTTGCTAGTATATCCTGCCAAGATTGCAGTGATTGTTAATTTACCACCACCAAAATCAGTACGTCAGCTGAGAGAAACATTGGGACACACAAGCTACTACAGGGAATTCATAAAAGGGTATGCACATATCATTGTGCCAATGGAGAAACTATTGAGGAAAGATAGCAAATTTCAGTGGAATGAGGACTGAAAATGAGGACTGGACACTCTAAAAGAGAAGATGGTAACATCACCAATACTAGTATTCCCATATTGGGAAAAAAAAATTCATGTGCATGTAGATGCATCAACTATATCACTTGGAGCTATTCTAGCATATCCAGGGACAGGAGAATTGGACCATCCTATAGCATTTGCTAGCAGAAAATTGTCAGATTCAGAGAAAAATTACAATACCACAGAAAGAGAAGGCATGGCTATGGTTTATGCACTCCAGAAGTTCAGACATTACTTACTAAGTAAACATTTCAAGATGTTTACAGATCATTCAACTGTTAAATACCTAGTCAATAAGCCAGTGTTGGGGGGGAGAATTTGTAGATGGTTACTGTTGTTCTAGAAATTTGATTTTGAAGTAATATTCAAGCCAGGGAAGTTGAATGTAGGACTTGATCACCTATCAAGGATAACTAATGGAGAGAAACCTACAAACTTATAGGACAACTTCCCTGATGCACAGTTATTTTCAGTCCAAATAGTTGATGAATATTTTGCTGACATCATTCAATACTTGAGTATAGGAACCGCGCCACAATAATTCCACACTGCGCAAAAGAAAATTTTGGCACTTCGAGCTACAAACTATCAATTGATTGTAGGACACTTATACAAGATGAGTGCATATAGCATCTTAAAAAGATGTGTACTAAAACATGAAAGACATAGAATCCTAGCAGAGGCCCATGAGGGAATAACAGGAGGGCATTATGCAAGAAAATCTATCGCGCAGAATGTGTTGCGCGCAGGACTATGGTGGTCGACCGTTCACAGATATGCAAAGGACTAATTCCAGAGATGTGACGTATGTCAGAGGGTTGGTAAACATAATAGACGAGACGAGATGCCCCTAAGACCACAAGTAACCTTGCAGGCATTTGGCAAATGGGAAATAGAATTTGTAGGACCAATTAACCTACCAGCAAAGAGGTCAGGAGCATGGTATATCATTACTGCAACAAAGTATCTAACAAGATGGGCAGAAGCAACACCAGTAAAATGTTGCAGTGCAAAGACAACAACACACTTCATGTTTGATAAAGTGATCACTAGATTTGGATGCCCAAGGATTCTATTGAGTGACTAAGGCACTCACTTCATTAACAGTACTATTAGGGCTATGACCGAGGAGTTTGAAGTCTATCATCAAAAGAGTACACCATATCACCCTCAAGCAAATGGAACAGTGGAAGCCTTTAATAAGATCCTAGAGAATGCATTGACAAAGATCTGCAACGTCAACAGGGACGAATGGGACTTGAATATACCAGCAGTATTATGGGCATACAGGGCTACATGCAAAAAGTTCATAGGACACACACCATTCAGGTTGGTGTATGGACAATAAGCAGTGGTGCCATTATAATTTTTGGTACCTATCCTATGCGTAGCAACAATCACTAACATGATATAACGTGACGTAGTCCAAGAAAGGCTAAGTCAGTTGTTGGAGATGGAAGAAGATATAATCCTAGCAGGATTCCACTAAGAAGTACAAAAAGCAAGGGACAAAGCATGGCATGACAGACATATCAAAAGGAAGAGTTTCAAGGAAGGAAACCTAGTCTTAGTGTATGATAGTTAAATTTTTCAGCACTCAGGAAAATTCAGAATACATTGGTTGGGACCATATGAAGTAAAGACTGTCACAGATGGAGGAGTTGTATAGTTGAAAGATTTAGGAGGTACAAAATTCATAGGAATGATCAATGGGATTTGACTGAAGCTGTATAGGGACAATCGACCTCCTAACACTTAAAAATTTACTGCACAGTTAAAAAAAAAAACCGCAATAGAACAGGACCGGACAAAACAGAACGGGGTGTTGCAAGAAAACCAGTGTTTGAAAAACACAACACGTAGAAGATCAGTTCAATGAGTAAAAATGTACCGTGCGTAGGAAGCATAATGAAAAGGGGGGAAAGCGGCAAATATCAGTGTGACACAGTTGCCATTTCCCCGACACACTATAAAGTCAGAAAGAGGGGGGGAAATCGACCCATTGTGATTTTGGCTGAGGAAAAAAATGCCAAGTTGATCATAAGAACAATCGAAGTGTGGAATTGTGCTATTAACCAATGAATTGAGAGATGGTTGGTTGAATTTAACCACCATGTCACCACCGTGGGTTGGATCACCAATCAGAACTGGGTGAAGCACCTGAAGTACTACACGGGGACCACAGGGTGGAACTAGTGAGATGTCAACAGTGGTGGATGTGGACAAAATACACACACCATAATACGAGAAAACTACCTTACATGTGGAGGAGGAACAAGAGTCCACACAGGAGCCCGAGCCGCTAGGAGAGGATGTCATGCAAATGAAATCTGATACGTCTAGGGAAAAAGGGCCACAGGGAGCAGAATCGGCCATGGAATCCACACAATAGGGCCTAGAGCTGGAACAAGAGCAGGAAATTGAGAAAGAGGGGGGAGTACCATCCCCATAAGGGAAAAATAAGTTGTGAGTAGAAACCAGTACGCAGGGCGTACAATGAACCCAGGCAAAGCTAAGTATAGTAATGTTGAAAATTCCCAAGGAAGTGAAAACTGGGGATAACATGGTAGGAGGAGTCAGAGGCCTTAAATACTCTAACCACGATGTTTCAGATGCCACAAAGTTCCAATATTTGGAAGCGCAGAGCTACCTAGGGAACAGGGGAGAGGGCCCATCAAGCGCGCCATTGTTGGAGCCTGCACAGTGGACCCTAGGCCTATACAACACAGGTATCATGAATCTCTTAGACATGTGAGTACAGAGGAAGTGCAGACATAGGCACGTGACATAACTATGTATGAAGAAGTTGATTAGGGCATTGGCATGGATACACAGATGCTCAAAGCACCTGAGCATCCAAACACCCAAAGAAGAGAATAACGGTGCAAGTAACTGGCACTAGGAAGAAATCAAAGGCCCACATGAAACAAATGGAAATGTCACTGACAGAAGATGACATAGAAATGATAGCCACGACAATAGAAGATCAATTGTCAGAAGTATGGCAAAATGCGAAAAACCATAGAGCATCAATTTTGGAACAGGTATAAGAGGTAAAATCTGTGTTAGAACAGTTGAGGATCAAGGCAGAACAACAATAAAAGGACAAATCGGCGCCAGTAAGAGAAGGAGCATCGGTCGAAGAAAACAATACAAATCACAGTACAAGGAAGTGTTAACTTTATCATAACACCAGACATGTTGTTCATCGATGAGGAAACGTTACAAAAGCCCATGAAGGATATCGAAACGTTAGACTTGGTGATGCCCAAGACACCAAGAAAAGTGTTATATAAGTTACAGGTTAGCATCACGCAGGAGATTCAATCTGGAGCAAGGTCTGACACAATGAATCTACAACTAGCACAGGAATAAAATATGGCACTGAAGGAAGCCATCAACTAGGAAGGGCATAGGAAAGAGATAGCACAGTGAAAAGTGGACCAGCTGGAGACCCAAATAGAAGCAATCTCTCAAGCTATCTTAGATGAGACAGTATTGGAGGAAACATCTTTGGAAGAGAAGATAACAAAGATAACACAAAATCTACAAAAATATAAAGAGCAGATCAAGGCACTGGAGGAGCGCAAAATACCTACGACTCCGCCAGTAGTCCGAGCACAAAGAGATCAAGATGGGGAAGAATCTATAGGAAACATCGCGCAAAATATAAATAAGGTGGCAGAACTACTGGAGAAAAGAGGCCAGCTATAGACTCAACTCTTAGAAAATGGGAGCCTACAAGAGCTGCAAGGAAAGGAAGATAAATTACACACAACAATGGCAGATGTCAAGCAGTGACAGAGGACAATGTCCCTGCCAGAGAATATTAAGACAACTGTAGAGATGAAGAACCTTCAGGCATAAGAAAAAGTGGTACAAGTACAGAAGATCGTGCGACAGTCACAGTTGGAGCCCTTACAGGAAAAGGAAAAACGGTTGGTCGTGGAAATCGACGCAGTGACATCATGCCTTGAATAGATAGGCTTGGAGGGGGGCGATATCTTAAGACCACCCATCACTGCATAGGTGGTCAAATCCATGACAGCAAAGAGAAGCCAAGCTCAGGAGCAGTGCCAACGGATAATACACATGTATGAAGAACTAGCACAAGCAGTGGAAGACGCGAGAATTAGACAGTGACTCAGAACAAGCCATGATGTCAGTGTTGGGGGCATGTTGGCCAAAGGCCCATTTTGGGGAAAAGGCCATTTTTTGAGAGAAAATCATGAAGTGGAAGAAAAGACAGTCGGAAGGAAAAGAAGCACGTGTGAGGCGTGCATGTAAGGGAGACCTAACTACACTAGAGTTAAGGTATTTGCATGATATTGTAATGGTTGGTAAGCCAAGAGTATGTATAAGTAGCACTTAGGAGGTCTAGGAGAAAGATCATGATGAACCAATAGAGAAATACTGACAGAAGAGTGAGAAAGACTAGAACTGCACATTTTGTAAGCTGGTGAGCTAGAGAGGATTCGAGCAACTCGATGTCGAGGGTTAGATCGTAGGCTATGGAGCCTGGTGCAATCTAGTCAGCCTCACAGGGATCGGGAAGTCTGTTGAGATTGTAAGATCCAACACTGTAAACATGCACGACGTGATATATTGTTGAAACATAATAAAAGAGATTAAAGCCAAATATTTGTGGGTGTAGCCCAGGAGGGGGTGAGCCATGGTAGAACTTGTGTTATGTGACTGAATGTTATGCATCTCCATTGTTGTTAATGATTAAATGCTAGATAAATGAATGAAGGGACTAGTTAAATATGATATTCCACATGCATGAGTAAGAGTGACTGAGTAATTAAGATGTAAGATTAAATAAATAAATATCACAGGGCACAATTACAGATCCCCACGTATTCCCAGGCTGCAAGCATCTCAGTATTGCAGCCACCCATAGAACTATCTCAGGTGAGACCACACAGTGCACCCTGTGTATTGCGTTGTCTTCTGGTTTACAATGAGGGCGGATAGTTTTAGAGGGATTTTGTTGGAAGCTTGTTAAATTTGAACCTGGGTCGACTTATGACATTAGGGTAAGATCAAAGTAGATAAATCCATTGTAAAAAACAAAAGAGACCATGAGTTTGTGAGTCCAAAAAGATAGAAAAATGGCTAAGTGTTGGGACTTGTTATGAGTATATGAGACCATGAGTCCACGAGTCTGAAAAGATGGACAAATAATCTAAGTATTGAAGCTTTTTGGGTGAACTCATGAAAGAAATAATTTTGATACATTCTTGGAAAAATTGTACATAATTTCATGGACCTTGTTAAATTATTTTAGCCTAACAAATTTTGTTGGCTGCACATTTTGCAGAATTAGGGAGTATAACCATATCAATTCAAGATGAGGATGCATATTCAAGAAATGGAGGAAGGAGAGGGAGCCTTCAGTCATGACAAAAAATCCAAAGGTCAAAATACCAGTGTTGGTAATGCAGAGACAAAATCAAATGGGCACAAGAGCAGAGGGGAACAAGAAACCTTAATAGAGACCGTGAGAAGTCTAAGAATATAAGTATAGAGCTACAAAGAATACAATGAGAAGTTGATAAGAGAAAAAAATCATATAAATGCTCAAGTGATGCAAATCTTAAATCAGTTGTAGAGGCAAACAAAGAATGGATCAAACTCAAGATGGGAGAAACATGGCAGATATCATAAAAGAAGAGATAACTACAAAAGAGCTAGTTATTCAAGAAGTGCTAGCAGAACTCATAGACATCACTCACCTCACTCAACAAGGAAATGTTATGCATCTGAAGATTCCATAAGTATTCTAGAGGTGTCTCTTGTTAGGAACCAAAGAAGAAGGAATGAATTGGGCAGTTTTCAAGGAGAGTTGAGGAAACTTAAGCCACCATCCTTTGATGGTGAAAGAGAAAGGGAATATGATGTTGAAGCATGGATTCTTGGACTTGGGAGGTATTCTCAATTGCATAATTACTCCTCAAACCTAGAAGCAAGAATTGCCACATACCATTTACATGGGAAATTTGTTATGTGGTGGGATAAACTGAAGCAAGTTGAGCACATTAATGAGAGTAAGATCACTTGGAAGCAGTTCAAGAAATATTTTCAGAACGAGTACCTTTCAGAGCACTTATATGACAAGAATATGCAAGATTTATTTGAGCTAAGGTTGGGAAGCATGACCATGACAGGGTATGAGAAGAGGTTCTTTGGATTGTTGAAGTATGTAGGATTTATCAAAGATGAGAAGGTGAAAATACAGAGGTTTTTGAGTAGACTTCCTTCATTTTATAAAGAGAAAATTCAATATGATGAGCCCAATACTTTGAATGAGGCCATTAGGAAGGCTAAGTACCTGTATGAGCAAGGAAAGGGTGGACAATCCATGTAGAAATCTTGGAAGGATAAGAAGAAAGAGAATTCTAATCAGAGGAGGAAGGGGTTCAAACCTCCTTTCACTAGAAACAACCCTAATAAAAATCAACAAGATCAGTCTAATAAGGAGGAATAAAAGAAAGAGGATTCCTTGGGGAAAAGAGTAAGACCACCAATCCAATGTTGGGGATGCAAGGAAAATCACCTATACAAGGATTTCCTTCACGTGGGAGATAAGGTGAAGGCCATGCACAACATCCAAGAGGCTACAACAGTGGAGGACATGGGAAAGATATATGCAGCCTTAGAATATCGACAAGCAGAGTACCAATCCAATATGATCGAAGTGGAAGGTAAGATCATTAATCATCTTGTTGCTATTTTAATTGATTCAGGAGATAGTCATTGTTACATTGATCCTAAAATAGTGGATCGATTACATTTGGAGAAAAGTAGGCTAGGGAAGTAAAGTTTGGTTCAACTAGCCACTGGAACCAAAAGAATGATCAATGGGGTTGTCAAAAGTTGTCCATTAAATCTTAATGGAGCAAATACAACTATTGATATGAATATAATCCCATTAGGATATTATGACATCCTAATTGGAATGGATTGGTTGGACCAGCACCATGTTGTCCTAGATTGTCATAACAAGAAATTTACATGTTTTGATGAAGAAGGAAAACAAAGCATTGTGATAGGAATTCCAAGACCCATTTCTATAAGGGAGATTTCAACCTTACAACTGAAGAGATATTTCAAAAAAGGATGTCAATTGTATGCAACCCATGTGGAGGAGCCCAAAAAGACAAAAGGGCCAAGACTTGAAATTTTTTTGGGACTACAAGAGTTTGAAGATGTATTCCAAGAAATACCAAGGTTGCCACCAAAGAGGGAGATAGATTTATATATTGATTTAGTGCTAGGAGTTGCCCCAATATCAAAAACACCTTACATAATGAGTACACCAGAATTAAAATAATTACAAATGCAGTTGGAAGAATTGTTGAAGAAAGGGTACATACGTCCAAGTGTTTCACCTTAGGGAGAAACAATACTCTTTGTCAAAAAGAAGGATGGAACATTGAGGTTGTGTATTGACTTTCAACAATTGAATAAAGCCATTGTGAAGAAAAAATACCCTCTACCGAGAATTGATGACCTCTTTAATCAGCTAAGAGGGGCAAAGATATTTTCAAAGATAGTCTTGAGTTCAGGATACCATCAAGTAAGAATCAAAGAAGAAGGCATAAATAAGACAACCTTTAGAACCAGGTATGGGCATTATGAATTTGTAGTGGTGCCATTTGGACTGTCCAATGCACCAGTTGTCTTTATGTGCTTAATGAATGGCATATTCATAAATTATTTGTATAAGTTTGTCATAGTATTCCTAGATTACATACTTATATACTCTAAGTCAGAGGAAGAGCATGAACATCACCTAAGACTTCTATTGCAAGTGCTGAGGGAACATCAGTTGTATGCCAATCTTAGTAAATGTTTGTTTTACCAAGAACCGATCCATGACTTGGGACACATTATTTCAGAACAAGGTATAACAGTAGATCCACATAAGATTGAAGCCATTAGAGGATGGCCAACATCCAGAAATGTTTCAGAAGTCGAATATTTTATGGGACTAGTTGGTTAATATAAAAGATTTATAGTAGGGTTCTCTAAGATTGCTCACCCCATCACTTCTTTGCAAAATAAGGGAGTTAAATTTGAATGGACAACTGAGTGTGAAGAGAACTTTAATTTGTTGAAAGAATTACTTACTAGTGCACCTATTTTAAAGATTGTTGACCCAAATGAATGTTTATTGGTATGTACAGATGCATGTAAGGAAGGACTTGGTGGAGTCCTCACTCAAAATAGACATGTCATTGGTTATAAGTCTAGAAATCTTAAAGAACATGAGAGGAACTATGCCACACATGACTTGGAACTTGTTTTCATTGTTCATGCATTGAAGATGTGGAGGAATTATCTCATGGGGAAGAGATTTGAATTAAGAACAAACCATAGTGGTCTGAAATATTCTTTTGAACAACCAACTTTGAATCCCAGGCAAACGAGATGGCTAGAATTTTCAAGTGAATATGATTTTGACATCAAACTTATCAAAGGAAAATAAAATAAGGTGGTTGATGCACTTAGTAGAAGAGTACATCTCATGCATGCTACAACCATAAGTATGCATCAATCGGATATAAAGAGCATAATTTTAGATGTTGTTGTTACAGATCAACATTACCTGCAGGTAAAGGAAAGCTTACAACAGGAAAATGTAGAATAGAAAATTAAAGAATATGATATGAAGGAAGAAGGATTACTTATGCATAAAAATAGAATTTATGTTCCTAGTTTCGAAGAACTTAGGAATTTGGTATTAAAAGAAATGCATAATGTTCCATATGTCAGACATCTTGGTTACCAGAAAACGATTGCATCAGAAGAAGCCAATTCTTTTGGCCATGAATGAAGAAATATGTTGTTGATTACATTGTTAGGTGTATGGAATGTCAGATAGAGAAGGTTGAGCATAGACACCCAATGGGTTTGCTACAACCATTACCAATTCCAGAGAAGAAATGGGAAGTGGTAACCATTTATTTTATAACTAAATTGCCCAGGACAACAAGACAACGTGATTCAATCATGGTGGTGGTTGATAAATTAATAAAGGATGCTCATTTTGTCCCTGTAAAAATGACTCATAAAACAACTAATATTGCAGAAATTTACATGGGGGAGATTGCTAAGTTGCATGGGATACCTAAGACAATTGTTTCAGATAAAGATACAAATTTTACTTCAAATTTATGGAGGGGATTGTTTAAACGATTTGGTACAAATATGAACTTTAGCACATCATACCATCCACAGTCAGATGGGAAGACAAAGAGATTCAACCAAGTAATTGAATACATGTTGAGAATGTATGTGACGGATAATCCATCTAAGTGGGAATATTACTTGCACTTGGTTGAGTTTTCCTATAATAATGGGCATCAAGCTTCATTGAAAATGAGCCCATTTGAAGCTTTGTATGGTAGGAAATGCAATACTCCAGTGAGTTGGGACAACCCAATAGATAGAGTGGTACTTGGGCTAGAATTGCTCAAGGATATGTAAGACCAGATGGTTAGAATTAAGAAGAATTTAAAAATAGCTTAAGATAGACAGAAAAGTTATGCAAATAAGAACATGACAGCTAGAGAATTTAAAGTGGCGGAGCATGTGTTTTTGAAAGTGAATCCCAAGAAGAGCTCATTGAAGTTGGGCAGTTGTACAAAGCTAGCAACCAAATTCCATGGTCCATTTGAGATATTGAATAGAATACAGTAGTTGCATACATGTTTGCATTGTCTGCTTCCATGAATGTGCATAATGCATTTCATGTCTCTTTGCTAAAAAAATATGTACATGATCCTAACCATGTTGTTGATTGGCATCTGATTCACGTAGAGAGAGAGAGAGAGACTTTTAGGTCCAACTAATGCGCATATTGGATAGAAAATTCAAAATGCTCCAAAATCGAGTTGTAGAGCTAGTAAAAGTTCATTGAACCTATTACGGTCTTGAAGATGCTACTTGGGAGCATGAAGATTCCATGCGAGCAGAGTACCCCCAACTTTTTTAATAAATTTTGAAATTTTGATTTATGTTTTGTATATGCACTAAGGACATTACCAAAATAAGGGTGAGGGGAATGTAATACCCTAGTTTGGAGCCCACATTAAATATTGTATTTTTTTAATGTATGAAATGCCAGAGTGCCCAAACAATTAAAAGAGGCAAGAATGCCTAGGAAGTGTAATGTTTTGATCATTATTAATAATAAAATACATCGTTGGCTACAAGACGGACAAGGACAAGAGTTATAGGGGGTTATGATTCCACAAGAGCGGAGGCTTGAGGGGCTAAGTCATTTTTATCATATTTTATTTACCCATAATTGATTAATGGAGAGAAGTGGTTACGTGAGCTTCTTGGGGGAAGGCCATGTGGTTCTTGATTTCAAGAAAATATTTAAACTCATCTTGTGGGTTGTTTTGGGGGTTCTTCTCCTTCACTAACATTGTTCACTCATGGTCGATGGTTCACACCTTCCATTTTATTCTCTCTCTCCATTTACTCTTTCACCCATTCATCATTCCTCATTCATTTGGATCTTGACTTGGGAAGGAAAAACGAATTGTTAGAGAGGAGCCATTGTTTTGTTGGCTATAATTATTGTTGGTGTATTCCAGCCATGAATTAATGCATGCATGTCTGAGATGCATTGGCAGGTGTTAAGTTGTATTCACAGTTGTGAATCCTGAGATTCCCAACATGGAGATTCTTGACTAGATGCACTGGAGCCCTAGAAAGAGGTGGACAACATGAGGGATTGTGTGGCAGAGAAGGGGGTCCATTCTCTTGAGTTGTGAAAGCTGGATAGAAGAGAGTTGGTGTACTTTGGATTGTTGTGTGTGTTGAGAATCATGTGAGAGCTTGAGTGTTGGCCTATTTGGGAAGCTGAGTGACACCCTAGAATCATCCTTGTGGATTCAGAGCCTTGACTCGGGGGTGGAATTGATGTTGAAGACTTGGAACAACAGTGCATATGATTGGGTGCAACTTCCTTGGTCTACGACCAGTTGGTGATTTGTTTCATTAAAGATAAACGCTCTCTGTCATGGTTTCATTTACCTATATGTTTATTTCCACTATGTATTAATTGTTATCTTTGAGATTCATGTTTATAATGTGCATGCTTGTTGGTTAATCATGTGTATGGAATTATATTCATTTCTTTTATGTTGTAGTATGAATCTTGATCTTTGCATGTGAATATTTCATGCCTCTTGTTAAATAAAAATTTATCATAATTCAAATTCATTTCATAAGCGAGTTTTGAAGTAGCGTGGCTAGCCTATGGGTGGAGGGGTACATTACAATAGTTCCACATGTGATAGTTCCAGAGGTCATGGTTCTTTGGGTCATTCCACAGTTCACAGTTACAACATTCAAAGTTCTAAAGGGCATAGTTTCAGAGGTCATAGTTCCACGGTTCAATGTAAATGTCGATGAACTTGCATAGATAAGATCTAGATAGAAAAAATACATACATAGCTTGGAGAGAAATGAGAAAAGAGAGAAACATAAGAGAAAGAATGGAAGAATTCTATAAACTAAATGAATGAATGGTAATTTACACATGATATACTTTGTATAACTCAACTAATGTGCACTCAAGGAGAACCAATGAGCCATAGTGGTGGTCTAGAGTGATCTGGACACACACCAACAGTTACGAGAGTAAACTACCACCTAGTCTAGTCTCTCAGGCAGTTACAAGAGTTAACTGCCACCTAGTTTGAGCTAACTAGTCTCTTAGTCTTCAGTTAACTGAATAAAACAGAGTGAAGTGAGGAGGAGATCAGGGAATCGTCAGTAATGCGCTTGTCTGGTGATAATCCCAAGGATAATGTGCATTAGTTGGTGATGATCCCAATGTTGCACGGTGATGATCCCAATGTGGCATCTAGACTCCACTCAATTGATCAAACTGAAGTGTGAACTGAAGAGAATATTCTCTTAGAGGAATATTCTCCCTATACTATAAGAGATTGAATAATGACTAGTAAACATAGGGAAAATGTTAGGAAAAAGAACTCCTAGGTGTGTGTGAAGTATCTCCAACACCCCCTTTGAACATCACTATGGTGAAAATAAAGAATGGGTCCCGACAAAGAGGCCATGTTAGGTACCCAAATACAAAAGATACACTGAAACAAACTAGGAAAGAGGGAAAACCACCCCCTCAAAGTACAATGTATGTAAGAGACAGAACTGACAGTTGTTAGGTAATTGTGTCCTTCATTCGAAGACAACTGCGCAAAGAATGGAACTTCTGCTCAGTGAAGGTCTTGGTGAAGATGTATGAAGTTTGTTCTACTGAAGGAGAGAAGTGCAGATCGATGATCGTACTAAGTCCCGTATGTAGTGCATGTGGATATCGATGTTCTTCGTCCGTTGCCTCTGAACTAGATCTATGCATAACTTCAGAGTGCTCTGGTTGTCACACCAGATGATGATCGACCAATGAAACGAAATGCCCAACTCAGTGAGAAAATATTGTAGCCACATAGTCTGAATGGTTATGTTAACTACCTCTTTGTACTCTACCTCAGCTAAAGATAGACCAATAACAACTTGCTTCTTTCTCGACCAATAGATAGGCTTGGAACCAACACTGAGTGAGTAACCAAATGTGGACTTGCAATCAATGCTATCGCCATCCAAGTCAGAATCAGTGAACCCGATGAGGTCCAATGTAGAGTCTACTACATAGTGAATCCCAAAGGTGATGATTCCCTGTACGTATGGAAGGATACGCTTTCCATCCTTCCAATGTAGCTCATGCGACTCCTGCATAAACCTGGAGATCGCTCCAACTGCATAGAAGAGGTCTGTTCTGGAGTGTGTGAGATACAACAAGCTCCCCACTAGTTGTTTGTACAATGTGTTGTCCAACTGTGGAGTTTCCCCACCATCCTCAAGTGTGACTTCTAATAAGAAATAAGTTGGGGTAGACTTACAGTCTGTCATGTGAAATCTCTCAAGGATATCTCATGCATACTTGGCCTGAGATAGTTTGATGTCTGATGCATCCTGACTCATCTCGAGTCCAAGGAAGAAATGTAGTGGACCCATGTCTATCATCAAGAACCTGTCATGCAGAATCCTCTTGACTGCATCAATCGTTGAATTCAATCAACTAGTGATTAGCAAATCATCAACATACAGAACTAGGAGTAGAAGTGAATCAACCATCCTGAGCATGTAAACATTCAGGTCTGACTTACAATGTACAAAGTTTTGTTACAACAAGTAGGAGTCCATCTTGGAATACCATGTCCACGGGGCCTGCCTAAGGCCATAAAGAGATTTCTTCAGTCGATGAACCAAAGATGAATCTTGCACAAATCCTTGGGGCTGCTCCATATAGATCTCCTCAGAGAGATCGCCATGAAGAAATGCATTATTCACGTCCATCTGATGGAATTCCCATCCCTTGGCTGCCACAATGGAATCCATCTTCACTAATGAAGTGAAGGTATCATCATAGTCAATGTTGTGCACCTGTTGAAATCCTTTGACAACTAGACTCACTTTATATCTACTAACCTATCCATCTGTTGCGCTCTTGGTCCTTGCTTTATATCTACTAACCAAATGCCAAGTCTGGTTCTCGAGGAGGGATCTGTACTCCTCCTGCATGGCGGATTCCCAAAAAGAGATTTCTAGCAGCCTCACCATAGGACTGTGGATCTGAAGACTGAACCAAGAAAAGATGTATGGGTGGCATCAGTTCAGTGGCAGTGAGTGCAAGAGGAGGCTCCTCAAAATTAGATCGATTCCTCCTAGTATCAACTGGATCTCCAACAAGATCTCCCACATACTGAAGAGTAGTCTTGTCCCACTTGAGTGTCTGGTCTGGCTCTGCATCTGCATCTGCATGCACTGACTGTGCATCTGACTGTATTGACTCAGTATCTGAATCCTCTGAATCCTCAGAATCAAAACTCTCATATGAAGAAGAGTCGATATGTGCATGTTCATCATCTCTGAGAGGTGGAAGAACACAAATGTATGCATGTGGTTGTTGAAGTACATGCGAGACACTTTCCTTGAATTAGACACTACGCTCAATGATGAGACGATCCAAGGAAATATCTATGAGTCTGTATCCCTTCACACCATCGGGGTATCCAACAAAGATACACTATGTGCTCTGTGGATCAAGTGTCTTCCTCTTTTCAGAGGGAATCATGGCCCATGCACGAGAACCGATTATACAAAAGTGGGTCACTTCCGATTTGAGGCCACTCCAAGGCTCATCGAGCGTCTTATCCTTAACAGATATACGGAGAGACATGTTTTGAGTGTAGGTTGCACAATTAAGTGCTTTAGCCCATAATATCTGTGGAAGTGATTTTGCATGTAGCATGCAAGATGCCATCTCTTTTAGAGATCTATTTTTTCGCTCAGTAACTCTATTTTGCTGTGGAGTATAAGGAACCGTGTGTTGCAACTGAATCCCGACCTCATGACAAAGATTTTGTATCTCATGGTTGACTTACTCTCCCCCGTTATTTGTTCAGAGTACTTTTATCTTCTTTCATGACTGTGTTTCAACAAGGGCTTTGAAAACTTTGAGGTGTTGAAAGACCTTTGATTTTGGCTTGAGAAACAAAATCCATGTGAAGCGTGAGAAATCATCAACAAAAATGAGCATGTACCTTTCTTTACTGACTGATGGATGTGGAAAAGGGCCCTTGAGGTCACTATGGATCAAATCTAAAGGAAAGGAAGCCTTATGAGTCTTTCCTTTGTCAAATTTCTCTTCAGGGTGTTTTCCAAGAACACATCCCTCACAAATTCCTTTGGAGAAGTGGGTGTCAGGTAGACCATCAACCATTCCCTTCTTTTCTAAGATATTGCATATATCTAAAATTTAAATGCATGAACCTTTCATGCCATATCCTACTGCTTTCATTAGCATGGGTAAGTAGTAATGTAGAATCTGGTTCAATAAATTCAAAATATGTGTAGAGTCTTGATTGATGATTTACCTCACTAGTAGCAACCCTGGAATTGGTTTGCATGTCATAGATATCCACTACATTAGGTGTGAATATTAATCTCTTTTCGGTGCTGAAGTTTTTCATCTGATACATAGAAAGAATATTGACATAGAGTTTGGGAATGTGTAGCACATTCTCGAAGCTCCCGTTTTTTACTTCAATTATTCCTTTGCCACTGACCCCGACCTAAGAGTTATCCCCCATCAGAATAGGAGGACCTTTGCGTACGTCTAATGAAGATTAGACTTCTTTTGTGGTTTCCATGTGGTGTGATGCTCCTAAATCTACAATCCAAGCATTGGGAACGGAGTTGATGGCAATAAAAGCATGGAAAGAATTTCCTTTCTTCAAATTTTGATCTTCTGGATTCCTCTTCTTGGCACCCTCGGGGATGCGATCTCCAAGGTTGTTTTGTTGAAGTATTTGGGCCATTTTATCTATCTATTTCTGCATACATGTGTATTCTGGATGGAATCCTTTATGTAAGTACACACATTTCTCCCCTTTTATTCCCTTTCCACCTTTGGATCTGGAGGCATCGTTGAAGGGTTTTGAGTACCCTTCCTTCTTTGGATTTGCATGTGCTTTCCTTTTGTCTTTGTCTTTAGATTTCTATTTTTGATGACCGCTACCATTTTGCACAGTAAGTGCATGTGCCTTTGGGCCTTTGATTTTTCCCATACTGATGAGCTTGTTATGCTCTTGTGTCAAAGACTCGATAAAGACCTCAAGAGAGGGCATCGTCCAGGTGGCTCCAGAGGCGAGCCTAACTAAATGAAATGTGGATACAAACATTGAGTATTCTGGACCAATTTTGGAGAGAGCGGTAAGAACCATTTGTGTCTCCTCCTTATATTTATCAACCCCGCAAACCTTGAGTTGTGACAACAAATTCTTATATTTGGTAAAGAAATCTTGGAGATCGTCGAAGGTTTTTTGATCCAAAGTGAGCAATTCAACCTCAAGCATGTGTCCCCTCATCTCGTCATGTTTGCCAAAAATCCCTTCCATGGTGGTCCAGGCTTCATTGGGGGTTTTACAGGAGGATATGTGAAAGAGGAGTTTAGGAGAAATGAGACTACAAATAGTTCCAAACGCTTCATCCATTCAATTCAAATACTTGGATTTTTCTATGGCTTATGTGGGTTCGGTCTCTGTGTTCATGGTTAACCTGTATAATCCTCTACTTTGAATATGAACTATCATCTTCTCCTTCCATGCAAAGAAATTGTATGGTGTAAGAATGAATTCTTTTGGAAATTCCATTTTTCCGATGTCTTCAATCTTCGGTACGTGCAAAAAGAATATGGTGTGTCTTTTTCCTAGCAATCTATCAACTCTAATACCATGTAAATGAGGATGAACCTGCACATATAATATCTAGCTAGAAAAAATGCATACACAGTTTGCATAGAAATGAGAAAAGAGAGAAACAAAAGAGAAAGAATGGAACAATTATATTAACCAAATGAATGAATGGTAATTTACATATGATATACTATGTATAACTCAACTAATGCGCACTGGAGGAGAACCAATGCACCATAGTGGTAGTCTAGAGTGATATGGACACACAACGACAGCTACGAGAGTAAATTTCCACCTAGTCTAGTCTATTGGGCAGTTATGAGAGTTAACTGCCACCTAGTCTGAGTTAACTAGTCTCTCAATCTTCAATTAAATGATTGAAACAGAGCGAAGTGAGGAGGAGATCAGGGAATCATGAGTAATGCGCTAGTCTATTTATAATCCCAAGTACAATGTGCATTAGTTGGTGATGATCCCAATGTTGCATGGTGATGATCCCAATGTGGCATCTAGACTCCACTCAACCGATCAAACCGAAGTGTGAACTGAAGAGAATATTCTCCTAGAGGAATATTATCCCTAGACTATAGGAGACTGAATAATGACTAGTAAACATAGGGAAAACCTTAGGAAAAGGAATTCCTAGGTGTGTGTGAAGTATATCCAACAATCATAGTTCTAGAGGTCATAGTTCCACAGGCCCTAGTTCCAGAGGTCGTAGTTCCTGGGATCACAGTTCCATAGGTCATAGTTCTATAGGTCATAGTTTCAAAGTTCAAAGTTCTAAAGGGCGTAGTTCTAGAGGTCATATTTCCATGGGTTATAGTTCCAGAGGTCATAGTTCCATGGGTCATAGTTCTTGGGGTCACAGTTTTGAAGGTCATAGTTCCAAAGGTCATTCCACAGGTCATAGTTCTGTAGGTCAAAGTTTTGGAGGGCATAGTTCTAGAGGTCATAGTTCCATGGGTCATATTTCTTGGGGTCATAGTTCCACAAGTGATAGTTCTAGAGGTCATAGTTCCACATGTCATAGTTCTTGGGGTCATTCCATAGGTCATAGTTCCATAGTTCAAAGTTTCAAAGGGTGTAGTTTCAGAGGTCACAGTCCCATAGGTTATAACTCCCGAGATCATGGTTCCTAGGGTCACAATTCTAGAGGTCATAAATGTTCCAGAGGTCATTCCACAGGTCATATTTCTATAGTTCAAATTCCCAAAGGGAGTAGTTCCATAGGTCATAGTTCCTAGGGTCATAGTTCCACAGGTCATAATTCCAGAGGTCATAGTTCTAGAGATCATAGTTCTTGGGGTCACAGTTCCACATGTCATAGTTCTAGAGGTCACAGTTCACAAGTCATAGTTTATGGGGTCATTCCACATGTCATAGTTTCAAAGTTCAAAGTTCCAAAGGGAATAGTTCCAAAGGGCATAGTTCCAAAGGTCATAGTTCCACAGTTCATAGTTCCTAGGGTCAAATTTCGAGAGGTCATAGTTCCAGATGTCATTGTTCCATAGGTCATTCCATAGGTCATAGTTCTTGGGGTCACAGTTCCAGAGGTCATTCCATAGGTCATAGTTCTAGAGGTCAAAGTTCCAGAGGGCATAGTTACAAAGGTCATAGTTCCACAGGTCATAGTTCCTGGGGTCATAGTTCCACGAGTGATAGTTCCAAAGGTCATAGTTTCACAGGTCATAGTTCCTGGAGTCATTCCATAGGTCATAGTTCAATATTTCAAAGTTCCAAAGGGTGTAGTTCCAGAGGTCATAGTTCCATGGGTCATAGTTCCTGGGGTCATAGTTCCTGGGGTCACAGTATAGAGGCCATAGTTCCACAGGTCATGGTTCTTGGGGTCACAGTTCCATAGGTCATAATTGCAGAGGTCATTCCACATGTCATAGTTCAAGAGGTCAAAGTTATAGAGGGTGTAGTTCTGGAGGTCATAGTTCCACAGGTCATAGTTCCAGAGTTCAAAGTTCCAAAGGGCATAGTTCTAGAGGTCATAGTTCCACGAGTAATAGTTCTTGGGGTCATATCTCTAGAGGGCATAGTTCCAGAGGTAAAATTTCCATATGTCATAGCTCATGGGGTCACAGTTCCATGGGTCATAGTTCTAGAGGTCAAATTTCTAGAGGACGTAGTTATAAAGGTCATAGTTCTAGAGTTCAAAGTTCCAAATTGCGTAGTTCCAGAGGTCATAGTTCCTAGGGTCATTCCATAGGTCATAGTTCCATAGTTTAAAGTTATAAAGGGTGTAGTTCCAGAGGTCATAGTTCCTGGGGTCATTCCACGTGTCATATTTCCAGAGGTCATAGTTGCGTGGGTCATAATTCTTGGGGTCACGGTTCCAAAGGTCATAGTTTCAGAGTTCAAAGTTCCAAAGGGCATAGTTACAAAGGTCATAGTTCCACAGGTCATAGTTCCATAGGTCATAGTTCCACGAGTCACAATTCTAGAGGTGATAGTTCTTGGTGTCACAATTGTAGAGGTCATTCCATAGGTCATAGTTCTAGAGGTCAAAGTTCCAGAGGGCATAGTTACAGAGGTCATAGTTCCACGGGTCATAGTTCCATGGGTGATAGTTCCAAAGGTCATCGTTTGTGGGGTCATTCCATAGGTCATAGTTTCATATTTCAAAGTTCCAAAGGGCGTAGTTCCAGAGGTCATAGTTCCACGGGTCATATTTTCTGGGGTCACAATTCTATAGGTCATAGCTCCATGGTTCATAGTTCCTGGGGTCACAGTTCAATAGGTCATAATTCCATAGGTCATTCCACAAGTCATAGTTCAAGAGGTCAAAGATCTAGAGGGTGTAGTTCTAGAGGTCATAGTTCCAGAATTCAAATTTCCAAAGGGCGTAGTCCCAGAGGTCATAGTTCCTAGGGGCACAACTCTAGAGGGCATAGTTCCAGAGGTAAAAGTTTCACGAGTCATAGTTATTCAGGTCATAGTTTCATAGGTCATAGTTCCAGAGATCAAATTTCTAGAGGGATAGTTCTAGAGGTCATAGTTCCATAGGTCATTGTTCTAGGGTTCAAAGTTCCAAAGGGCGTAATTCCACATGTCATAATTACATGGGTCATAGTTCCTAGAGTCGTTCCATGGGTCATAGTTCCAGAGTTCAAAGCTCCAAAGGGTGTAATTCCAAAGATCATAGTTCCACGGGTCATAGTTCTAGAGGTCATAGTTCCACAGGTCATAGTTCTTGGGGTCATTCTGTTATCACCGTAACAATTTTCAGATAGGATCTAAGTCTCGGATATTTAACAAGGAACTACATCGGTATGGAAGCGCGATAGTTTGGAGGATAGGGTCACATATGGTGGGATATGGATAAATCTAGCGGAGACATGAGGGTGATGGGACCGAACGAGCCACAAATCTCAGATACCACAGGTCAACGATCAACAACCATATCGCGCGGAGAACTAGCACAAGGCTTAATTATGTGAGAGTGGGCTGGGGAAAATACCATGGTTTCACTTCGAAAACACGTAGCGCCACCAGAGGCATATCAAAGCGAAAAGTGGTCTAATCCAAACTGTTTTGTCTCGTCCCTGATATCAAGAAGTAGTGGGACCCGACCAACCGTAGATCTCGAGCAGCCTAGATTGCGGTCAGGAGACAAATCGGGTGATGAAGTGGCGCGAAGGTTAATAAATTCAAAGCAGGTCAGGGAAAATACTGTGGTTTCACTTCGCAGACACGTGGCCCCACCAGAGGAATATCGGGGCGAAAAGCGATCTACCTAAAACTATTTTGTCTTACCCCCGATATTGAAAAAACACATATAAAAGGAGGGCCCCCGATCATTATTTTATGATATTTCAAATCATTCGAACATTCGAAAATTGGTACAAACACTCTGTTCGAAACTGAAGCTCGACAGTGAACAAAACTCATGCATCCTCCGCTGATTCACAAGTATTTTTCATCATAGAACCTTGTCATTTTATCCGTAACAGAGAAAGACCCCGCCTCTAAAGAAGAAGCCCTAATTGACAAGGACTCTTATGTGTTTGACACATAAATAATCGTCTCACCCATTTCCATATCTAGATAAAATTTATTAGACAATGTCGGGAAACGAATACCCTTCCTCGAAGCGGCCCGAGCCTCCATTACCCCTTACGTTGTAGAAGTCGCCTTCCCTTTCCCAGAGTTCATAAGTTGATGTGCAGAATAGTACTCACGATAAGAAAGGGTCATTTTGAATAAGTTAGGGTTAGAGGTCTTATGTGAATTAGATAGCCTGACAATTCGACATGCCCTCAGTATACCAGAGTCTTCCCCCGTAGTGTGAGATCCCTTTGAGGAAGAGAAATTGATCACAGTCTACAGAGAATGTCCCTTCGAAGTCAAAACTCTATTTTTGCATACCATTGTTAAACTTGAATATCATTCTGAGAGTCTGTTGTTACCTATGAATGTCAGCATCATGGTTATTGAGGTCCAGTGGGCCTGCTCTATACTTGGTCAAATTCTAGGATTGGATAACGACAAGTTTGCGGTAGAAGTCATGTTGGGTCTCCTGTTGACCTTTTTTATGTCAGAGTCCAGTCAATCGGTCTATATTAGTTTTGAAAAGTTCATCGCTAACAATATGCACCAACAGCTTGTAAAATTCAATTCACTAAGACACTTCAGGTACTACACGCACTTGTTGAGAATGTTCCTAGAAATGAATAAGACAGAGTTCCCTGAAGTTGCATTCATTTCGACTGAATGCAAAAGGATCACAATGTTAATTTTTATAAACAAGATCATGTCCATAGTTTATAGTTTAATCTTCGGCACCGGCCTGCCAATGGTTTTGGGAGGAATGAAAATCTCTTTACAACCCAATCCCAAGAATAGGATAGGAGATTGGATGTTGTTCATGCATTCTACTGTGATTTGGGTGTATGGTTATCAAGAAAGACCTCACCTTTTACTTGTATTCCTAACTCCCAGAGTCTTTGCCCTAGAGTTCATCAGACAAAGAATTATTTCAGAGATAAAGCACTTTCTAAAAACACACAAGGCATCTAACTTAAAGTTTCCTTTCCTAATAGGACTATTTGTGATCAAGACTAGATCATGTTTGCCTTAGATACAGGTCAAACTCAATGAATTCGGATTTACACAGTTACAAGGGAGGAAATATGACCCACACCAGGTCATATCTAAAAGAAGATCGATGAGAAGACAAGGCCCCTATGAGCATGAGCATGTTGAAGGATTTGATAAACTAGCAAATCTAGAAACATGTGCAGATATGGAAGTCACTTTCCAACCTGATCAAACACAACAAATAGATTCATCCCCGTAGTAGATCCAAACACATAAAACTTCTCCGAGGTTGATTATTAAAGCTCCCAATATGAGTGTTTATAAAAAAAGGAGCATTTCAGAGGCTTTGGGCACCATTGGTCAACAAAATGTTCTCAAGAAATTGAAAACCGCAGAGTCCCCACTGGTAGTAAACCTAGAGGAGGAAGAGCCCAAAGAGAAAACAATCATGGAGAGGGTGAACAAGTTGAAGACGAGGTTGAAGGGGAAAGTACTGTTGCAAGGAGATAAACATGTAATCTGGGATGTTATTGTTGTTGAAGCTGCTAAATTCAGGGTTTATCTTAATTTTATAAATGACAAAGACATCATGGCGATCACTGCTCAAAGAAAATGTACTATTGTTAATGAGACACTGGCGAAAAAGCCCTCAGAATGGGCCCAAAACGCTATTAATTTTCTAAATTATGTGCCCACTACTGATCTTTAGACCATTGGGGTAAAGACAAAACTGGACTGATCATTTGGGTAGGGAGGAACATCGTTAAGCACAATTTTCTCAACTCGATTCAATCTAAAGTTGTGAAAATCGAACAGAGTATACAAGAGTTTAAGGATACATTTGAACAATTGTTTATCAAGGGCCTCCCACCATTTTGGGATGGTAAAGGGAAATTATACAATCAAGAGGAATACAATTCTCTCCTCACTCAGTGTAGAATGGATCATTCAAAATTCGAAGGCCTGGAAGAGAATCTAAAGGGACCCAGTTTGGTGGAATATCTAGCCGCAGACTTTGAGATTTTGAATCAGTTCAAGATAGTGAAAATTGGGCTGCCAACTATGTCTTACGCTACTTGCATTGACCTGGAGATTTTGTTAAAGGAAATGATGGATTGCGAGATTCCTTCTAACTCACAGTGGAAGGAGATCGTGCGGCTGGGCAGGAAAAAATACAGTTTTCCAGGGACCAGTAAGTAACCTCCAGGTGTCACCAAACTGGCAATTTTGGCAGAGGATCCCAGCAGGACAAATGGCGCAAAGGAAGTCGAGCAGTCAAAGAGATTTGTCCCTAAGTAATGAAACGTTTTTGTTTAATCATTGTAAATCATTTCATATGCCGAGACTGTTAGTTGAAATTATTATAGTCAGTTTTAGAAGCTGAAACTTTTCGTTTTCAGTCATTGTAATCAAATTGTATAAGTACTAGAAATTCATAATGAATTAATGTTAGCAGAAGTGCAAGGGCACCTTTTTGTTGTTTCTAAACTACATTGTAATTTTCTGGAGTTGAATTGAATATATATGCAGAAGCTTTTGAAGTCTCTATGAAAATATTCTAATGGTGGTGATATGAGTTTTGTCTTCTTTCATTGTATGTATTTCCTATGATTCTTTATTTCCATTTGCATTGTCTTCTGTTTAAATTGGATAGTTAAAAGCTCATAATTCATCTTGTGATGCTCTCGGCTTAAGCAATTTAAATTGTGCGAATTTCCTTTTAACTAATTCAGAATTCATTTAAGTAATGCTCTAATGCAGTTATTTTTTTTCTCTTTCTTCATACACCCTGCTTAAACTCAATTAACAACTCAGATTCATTGCCTCATTTAGCCTTTATCCTCTGGAGAGTTCTACTGGCCAGTCATTGTTTTCATTCAATTTCATAATTTTGACTCCATATCCCTGAGTGCTCCTCCCCTTCTTTGCCAGGAATTTTATAAAAAAAACCCAAAACAATTTGAACCTAGCCACATATTGACAAAGATATATCAAGTGACACGAGAGAGCCCTCTCTGAGTTGAGGAGGCTAGTGCCCAGCTCTAACATAGGTTGAAACAATTACCTCTGTCATTTGTCTATCAACCGGACAAAATTTACAGAGTGTTAACATTATGGCACCGTTGTCGCTGATGAAATTGAAAATTCTTCCCTCAGAAAACTGACTTTAAAGATTTAGTCTGATCCCTGAGGGTGACAGTCGATCAAATACCTTGGTGGCTAAGATTATTTTTTCCTTGGTGACTCCATTACCAAAAGACTAGTTGCACCAAACAGTGTGAGATAGAAATCTTGGCTCTTAAGAAAATTCACACCAGGAGCAACCCAGACCCAGAAGCTGCAATCCCTGTGTCTGACCCTGAAAATATTGTACGTAAAAGAAAAGAAAATCTAGTAACCCTAGTATTGCATCCATATCGATATCTGTCCTTGCCCAAGGACAGAGTGACTAGCATTGAATACCTTGAGTTCGATGTGAAATTTGAGCAATCCCTATTCAGAACTAAGACTGAATCTTGTTTAAGCGAGACTATCTTTGACGAAAAGGGATTCCAAGATTTGATTTTAGCCGCATCTTCCGGGCCTATAGTGATCCCCGCTCATAACCAACATCCACTCTGACCCCTCACAGCAACTATGGAAACAATATTTTCTCCCCTCATACTGCTTACTCAACTACATGATCTACCTCAAGATGATAACCTAAGGATCAAACTATATGATGTTGAAGGTAACATATCAACTCAGAAGCATCTAGACTGGTTTAATGATTTCGTAGACTTGGAAGAGGTGGACTTTGAAGATGTGAAAATGAGTTTGTTTACACAAAGTCTTGCAAGAGAAGTGAGGAAGTGGTTCAGAGCCCTTCCACCTGCTAGTATCGCATATTTTGAGGCCTTTGAAGCAAGCTTCCTTGCAAAATGGGGAGATAAGAAAAATGCCCTTTAGTTGTTGACCTAGTACAACAACATGAAGAGATCACTTGACGAAACAGTGCAAGAGTTTTCACCCAAATTCATGAAGTTCTATAATGTGATTCTGACTGAGGTAAAACCCCCCCTAAAGTTGCTCAGCTCATATATGTTGATTATTTTGAAAGTGAATTTGCTTTATTATTAAGAGAACAAAGATCTGCCACATTGGATGATATGATGATTGATGCCATAGAAGTTGAAGTGAACCTAATGGCTTAAGGGAAGATGAAAAATAATTATGGCAGGGACATAAAGAGAACTCAAGATAAAGCATAGCCTTCAACATCACAAACATCAGAAGAAAGGTTTGAAGCAACGATGAGAAACATGGAGAGAATGATGGAAATAATGGCTCTGGGTAATAGGTCTAACCCCAAAGAACAAGTTGATGGTCCACCCAGAAATCAGAGGAGACCAATGATCCCACAAATTAGACAAAGAGAGCAAAAGAATCAGGGAAATCATGGGAACCAAGCAAATCAAGAAGATCAAGCGAATCAGGGAAATCATGGAAATCAAGAAAATTAGGGGGATCAACAAATAAGGCCTCCTTTTCAAAATAATTATATAGATGAAAATTATGATGGATATTTTGAAGTCAACATGACATGTTGTGATGATAAAGAAACATAAGTGTTTTTTACCAAAGAATAGCACGACCAGTTCATGAATGCAAGTGAGATATTTTTGCAAGATGAGGAGGAAAGGTTGTCGGTAGAAACGAAAGATTATCAGACAGGATTGCAAAATGCCATCATGCAATTCAAAAGACAATACAACCTTCGAAATCAAAGGGTGCCTCCAAACCCTCCAAAGGGAAACCCCACCAAAGAAGCTCGGAGTAACATACCTTCTTCAAGTCAACCCAAAAAAGATTCTGCTACAAAGGATTCAGCTACAAAAGACTCTACTACAAAGGATTCTGCTGGAAAGGGTACTATGGACAAAGGAAAGCAGAAAGAAGAACCCTAGAAGAGAATATTGGAGGCAAGGAAAGAAACGGTCACCAAAGAGGTAGAGAAGACTTCATCCTCTTTTAATTTTGAAAGTGAGATGGCTAAGATCAAAATTTATGTACCATTTAATGAATTAATCAAGAATAGCAAATATAGAAATTAGATCATCAAGATGCTTAAAACAGAACAAGCTTTTGATACCCTGAACATACAAGATGACCACCTTGCCATCTTATTCGGACCAAGAGTAGAAGAAAATGGTGATAACGAAGAAGTTTCCCCTTTCTATGTTAGCCTGAAAGTCCATGATATGACTCTACACAATGCCATGTTGGATTCATGAGAATCTCATAACCTAATGCCCAAAGTAGTCATGGACCAACTAGGTTTGGACATCACTAGGCCTTACAAAGACTTGTTCTCTTTCGATTCTAGGAAGGTGAAATACCTAGGTCTTATCAAAGATCTGGTGGTATCTTTGGCACAAATTCCAGCAAAGAACATGGTCATGGATGTAGTAATGGCTGACATCCCTCCCAAATTTGGCATGTTGTTGTCAAGATCTTCTGCTACAAAATTAAAAGGAACCCTCCAGATCGACATGTCATATGCCATGTTTTCGTTCAAGACATAAGGTTTCTCAAAGAAGTTTTGCTTAAATATGTTAGCTTTTTAGCTCGAGAGGTACTCCGCATGTTTTGTCTTGTATGCGGATGTTACCTTAATGTTTACACTACCTGGCACTTAACTTTGTAATAGTTTTTATAAAGTTGTTTAAGTGGTTCTTTTATCAAAGTGACTTTTTAATAAAGTGTACCTTCTAATTTTAAAGTGACTTTACTTTCATAAAGCAATTATGTAATAAAGTGAAATTCACTTTAATTTTAAATGAGACATTTTGGAGGGAATGAATCATGACCCTTGATCTCTGAAAAGGAAAGATCTAATCTTGGCCTTTGGATCTAGGGTTGGGGAAGGTGAAAAGACACCTTTGAGGGAAAATGTCATTTTCATATTATAAAAGAATGCATTGGGTAGTGTGCAAGACATGTCAAATGTCGAGAGAGGACATCGGGAGGAGAGTTAGAGAGATTTTTTGAGTATGCTTGAGAGAGGAAAGTGACCAGCAAAGAGGGCACATTTTTCGAGGAAAGTGGGCATGATTCTCGAGAAAAAAAAATTGTGAATTTTTGGCCGGATTTTTTTTTCTGCTATGGGAGGTCGTACTGTACGGATTCGTACAATTCGTACAATTATGTACACTCCATACAGCCATACGGATTTGGCACGGAAATTGAGGCAATTTTTGGCACGGTTTTCGAGGCAATTTTCAGATTTTCGGTGGTTGTATTGGGGCCGTACGGAACTATATGTACAGTGGATTGTGGGCACAAAAAATGAGGTACGTGAGAGGCAGGATAGAGGTACAATTTTGGCATGAAAAACGAGGCAGATTTCTGTGGGACAGATTTCGTGTTGTGGGGTATTTTCCTTGGCTAGAAATGTTGTTTTGTTGCTGATATGTACTTTCCTGAAGCTGAATAATAAATCTCTCTCTCTCTCTCTCTCTCTCTCTCTCTCTCTCTCTCTCTCTCTCTCTCTCTCGCGCGCGCGTTGGGTTTCCCCACATTGGGGTTTTCCCTGGCATTTGTCTAAATTTCTGTGTATTATGGGTTGTTGTCCATTGTCCACTATAACAATGTGTATTTATGCTTATGAAAATTTATGAATATGGGTTTTATGCATTTCTGAAACTTATGAAGACAGTTATCTCTAGGTTGCCAAGTGTTTGAAAAAATATCAACTTGCTGATTTTTGTCATTAAAAATCTACATGGTATCAGAGCTTTGTCTCTGGCAGTGGGCAGTGTGATATTTGGGCAAAAGGGTGTGGTTGTTTTCCTTGAGTTGTGACAGGGAATATGGTTGCAAGCATTAGATATGAGGATCGGTTGGATGGAATTTCCAACTACTTGCAGTGGAAGGTTCATTTGTCAGTCGTTCTCAAGGAGAACAAGATCTATAGCTATGTCAGCTCTGTTGTAGCAGCTCTTGCAGCAGATCCTATTTCTTTGGACTTGCATGAGGTCAAGGAAGCCAAAGCTCAGAGGATTATTCTGGATGGGGTGAAGGATCACCTTATCCCACACTTGGTTGAGAAAAAGACTGTCAAGGAGATGTGGGATGCACTTAAAAACTTGTTCGAGGCGAAGAATGAGAACCGAAAGATGGCCTTGAAGGCTAAGTTGCATGATACCAAGATGGGTAAGGAGGAGAGTGTCTCTTCTTATCTTACCTGGGTGGCTCAAGTTAAAGATGAGTTGGCAGTTGTTGGAGAGGTCACTTTGGATTCTGAGTTGGTGAAGATAGCCTTAAATGGCTTCACCAAAGATTGGGAAGTCTTCGTGAAGTGCGTGGTGGGTCGTGAGCATCTACCAGATTGGAGCAAACTGTGGGATGATTTCACTCAGGAGGAGATCCGAAAAAGATCTTAGAGCAGTGATCAGAAGACAGACAGAGCTTATGAGAATGTTGCTCTTGTGGCAAAGAGCAAGAAGAAAGGAAGTTTCGGAAGGCACTTGAGTAAAGTCAGATGTTATTTTCGTAACTAGTTGGGGCACCTTGCCTCTCATTTTCTTGAGAGGAAGAAGAAGAAAAAGGAGTCAGAGGGGCCTGAGACAACTACTACAGCAGCCATAGAGGACTTTGCTTCAAAGTTTGATAAGGAATTTTCTGTGGTTACCCTAGTTTCCAGTTTCAGCAACGAAGGATTCAGAGGTGATGTCAGATGGATTGTGGATAGTGGAGCCTCTAACCACATGACGAGAGTCTTGCGAGTATTCCCAGACTTCACAGAGATTGGTCCTGGCCGACAGGTGGTAAATGAAGGTGGTATGGCGAGAGTTGTACGTGGAGTTGGGAATGTTAGATTCTAACTCAAGTTTGGGGGACTCTTGGAGATTGATGGAGTTCTCTTTGTTCCGGGGTTGAGTGTTAACTTGCTCTCAGTCTCAGTCTTGCATGATGTAGGATAATACGTATTGTTCAAGAGGGAACATGTCTTTATCTACAGAGAGGGAGTGGACCCGGTAGAGCTGCAACTGATCGGTAACCGGGTGGATAGGTTGTATATGTTGAGAGGATAGCCTATGATGTATGATTCAACGTCGGATGAGGAGCGCGAGGAGGCTCCTGATACTGTGGTGGCACCAAGGTATCAGTCTTGCATTCTGAGAGAAGAGAGCGAGTCTCTTCTGAGCACTGGCAGAAGGCTCAGCCAGGTTGATCGAACTGATGCTCAAGATGAAGTGAGCTCAGGATTCTGGGAGGTTGTAAGGAGAAGATCTTCTAGTTCGAGTTATGTGCAGGTGTTGTGGATGGATCCAGGTTCAGAGGGAGCTCCTACAGAGCACAGTGTGATGGGACCAGATGATGGAGATGGCAGCAAGTACATCCCTCGCTAAGAGGGAGTGTTAGCTTTTTAGCTCGGGAGGTACTCCGCATGTTTTGTCTTGTATGCGGATGTTACCTTAATGTTTAAACTACCAGGCATTTAACTTTGTAATAGTTTTTATAAAGTTGTTTAAGTGGTTCTTTTATTAAAGTTACTTTTTAATCAAGTGTACCTTCTAATTTTAAAGTGACTTTACTTTCATAAAGCACTTATGTAATAAAGTGAAATTCACTTTAATTTTAAATGAGACATTTTGGAGGGAATGAATCATGACCCTTGATCTTGGAAAAGGCAAGATCTAATATTGGCCTTTGGATCTAGGGTTGGGGAAGTTGAAAAGACACTTTTAGGGGAAAATGTCATTTCCAGATTATAAAAGAATGCATTGGGTAGTGTGCAAGACATGTCAAATGTCAAGAGAGGACATCGGGAGGAGAGTTAGAGAGATTTTATGAGTATGCTTGAGAGAGGAAAGTGAGCAGCAAAGAGGGCACATTTTTCGAGGAAAGTGGGCACGATGCCCGAGAAAATTTTCTATGAATTTTTGGCCGAAATTTTTTTTCTGTTGTGGGAGGCCGTATTGTACGGATCCATACAGTCGTACGGATTTGGCATGGAAATCGGGGTGATTTTTGGCACGATTTTCTAGGCAAACTTCATATTTTCGGTGGTTGTTTTGGGGTCGTACGGAATAGTCCGTACAGTGGACCGTGGACATGGAAAACGAGGTACGGAAGAGGCAGGACAGCGGTACGATTTTGGCACGAAAAACGAGGCAAATTTCTGTGGGACAGATTTGGTGCTGTGAGGTATTTTCCTTGGCTGGAAATGTTGTTTTACTGTTGATATGTACTTTCCTTAAGCTGAGTAATAAATCTCTCTCTCTCTCTCTCTCTCTCTCTCTCTCTCTCTCTCTCTCTCTCTCTCTCTCTCTCGTTGGGTTTCCCCACATTAGCGTTTTCCCTGGCATTTGCCTAAATTTCTGCGTATTATGGGTTGTTGTCCATTGTGTATTTTTGTTGCATATTTTGCTTAACAATGTGTATTTATGCTTATGGAAATTTCTGAATATGGGTTTTATGCATTTCTGAAATTTATGAAGACAATTATCTCTAGGTTGCTAAGTGTATGACAGAATATTAGCTTGTTGATTTTTGTCATTAAAAATCTACAAAATACATGGTCAGCAACAAGTCACAACCAAGTAATCACCCCATCTAATTTGTAGAAACCGAGTTGGGATCTTCCATTTTCTTCAATGACCTATGTTGTGAAGAAGAAGAATAAGAAATTGATGTGACTGAGAAATCTGATAAAGAGGTTGAGAAGTATTCAAAGCAGCAGGATGAAGCAGAAGATCAGATATGGAAGATGAGTTTTGATGGAGCTGCCTGCAGAGAAGGAGCGGGAGCTAGCGTTTGGATCAATCATACCAAAGGAGATTCACAATTATGTTCTTATAAGCTTGTTTTTGAATGCACAAATAACATGGTTGAATATGAAGCATTAATATTGGGGTTAAAGGTCTTGAAAGAATTGGGTGCCAAAAGAATTGTTGTACATGGAGACTCTGAGCTAATTATTAATCAAATCAAAGGCATGTGCCAAGAAAAACACCCCATATTGAGGGCTTATAGAAATCTGGTATTAGACCTCCTTAAGAAGTTTCTAGAATGTAATCTTTCAGCAATTCCAAGAGAACAGAGTCAGGTTACTGAGGCCTTGGCTCCTTCGGCAATAGTTTTCAAAGTTCCAATTTTACCTATGTTATAACCCTATAATTTATAGGATCAACTGGTGATTGTGATTTTGTTCCTTTCGTGTTTTTGGCTATCAGATATTGTTGTATTCTAAAATAAAAGAAAAAAAAGTGAAAAGAAAAAAAAGAAAAAAAAAAAAAAATATATATATATATATATATATATGAGAAAAATAAAAGAGGGCAAAAAAAAAATGGATAAAAGCCCCATGAAATGACAATGACTTGATCCCTATAGTTTAAACATGGCCAAGTCTTTTAAATTTAATTATCTAGGATTAGTGAATAATCTTGGCTAAACTATCTAACCTTAGCCAAGTAATCAGGTTAGTTAGTGAATAAATCTGACCAAATAGTCTAATCCTTGTCAAATAGCCCCTCGGTAGAGTATTTTCTTAGTCCAACAGTCTAAGCTGGTCTAAAGGTGCAAATGAGTAGGTTACGACATAGGTTAGTTTGCTTCCTTTCAATAAAATATGTAAGATGATCGATGAAAAATGCATGATTTTTTATGATGAAATGTTTTTCTAACCCCATGGTGATAAAAAGCAAAAGAAGCAGTCCGCAAAACCCATAAAAATTCATTAAGCCTAAGTTCTGAATCATATATTGAATTGTGCCCCGGAGATTAAAGATCAGGCCTAGATCTACGACTGAGTTATTGGCACACAGATCAACAGATCAAAAAAGACTACGGACCCCCACGATTGTTCAACCTTTAACGATGGGGGGGGATCCGAAAAGGTAACTAACAGGTGCGCTCAGATCTACGGTTCCCCCGCCAGCGCGCAAATGGATGGCTCTAAAAAGATTCCTGACCCCTCCCCCCCTAGATCATTCGACCTTTAACGATTGGGGGGGGTCCGAAAAGGTAATTAAAAGGTGTTCTCATATCTATGGTTCCTCCGCCAATGCACAAATGGACGGCTTTGAAAATATTCTGGACCCCCCCCAATCGTTCAACCTTTACTTTGTTCAGATCAACGGCCAGCCATTGATCCCGGACCCCCAAAAATTTTCTACTTTTAAAGGCAAGGGGGGTCCGGAATGAAGTTGTGTCCAGGCGGACCCCATCCCTATGTGGCATTATGTCATCACATATTACCTTGCCACTCCAAACTATTCACCACCTATCATTCTTCCAACTCACCACCGTCATTCAGAGATGTCACACCCCGAAACATCAATTGCAAATCCCATTTCGTCACCCCGTCAACATTGTTAGCGTCGGAAGTCACTCCTGGATTGCAGCAGGAGCAGAGCCCGACACCCATCAGTTTAATGTCACGATTTGTTTGTAAAGGGATGATCAAATGGAAGGAAACTCAAAACAATATCATCTCAACTCTGAAACTAGGCCAAGCATGCATGGGCAAATGAGGTCTTAGATAAACTTCAAACAGTGAGTTGTAATAAGGGTGAGCAGGGGGAAGACTTGTATGAGAAGAGTGCGAAGATCTGTCATAAACATCAGGTTTCTAACAGACTGGAGAAGAAAGCGTCCAAGCACAAGATCCTCTTACATTCAAACACAGAAGACCAGAGAATACAACAATGTAACGACAAATCCTTTATCATAACATAACTGCAACAATTCATGCGAATCATTCGATCATGAACTCCCTGGTATGAGACGAAAACATAGACGGAGTAAGAAAACTGTTTGTCATAAAACAAGAAATCTCAGATACAGATGCACAACTAGGAAGCTAGAATGGTTGTTAAAACTTTACAGTCGGGAGCTTTGCTCTACCATCGATAGATACAAAAATGGCGAAAACGCCTACATATACTCGAAACAACAATAGCAACAAAAACAAGGCGTTGCATTAAAACTTCATGTCTGCATGGCCTCTGACAATCTGCACCTGCAGTCTCTGAATGATCATGCACTTATGGCAGACACAATCAAACCCCTGACAGTTCCGTGGGCGAATCGACATGTCTTTAATTCGTCGCCGGACTTTCCCATTATGGCGGAGGTGATGTCTAACCACCACCAACTGCTTCAATAACTGCTTCATTGGGATTGAGGATGGCCCGGCCAACTCGGCACTTTTGCGACGTGGAAGACCTTTCACGCTACCACATGGATTGGCTGAACGGCCTGATGAATAGGCGCGGAGGCCAGCGCGAAGGATGGGGCGCATAACGGGAGTGATGACACCGAAAATATGAGGGTGTGAGAGAGGTTACGGGAGAAGACACATGGTGGAAGACAATAAGCGGAGGGAGCAGGAGATGAGATATAAGGGGCACATTTTAGTGGGAGGTTGATGTGGAAGGGAGCAGGACACATGGCAGGTGATGAGTGGATGATGAGATGGGAAAGGGAATGCACGGACCAGAAGAGGGGAGATGGACAGATGTCGGGGGATGAGGAAAGGGCTAAAGGGAGCGAGCCTCATCGCACGGTCAAGTTGAGAACAGATGGCAGGATGACACAACAAGAAGGGGGGGGGGGGGGG
>ML782079.1:265690-289854 GCA_009831015.1 Picea engelmannii | reverse complement strand
CCCCCCCCCCCCTCCGCTTAAAGGTAGAAAGGCGGGGGGGTTCGGAATCTTATGTGTATCGTTGATCCGGGTGCGCGAATCTTTGTCGTCCAGATTTGGTTTCCATTTAAACATGGATGCATTTACATCCCAAACTTAGGATATGTGGGTTTTTAACCCATTCCTTCACATTTTAACCCCTGCTACAAGAAATATCGCTAACATTTGGCTCCATGGGAGATAGAGTCGTCCCTGTGATGCTCTAAGGACTCTTTTGCAGATTCAGTGCCTTGCTGTTGGGCTATGGAGTCATTTATTAAGCTAAAATCAAAAACAATATTTACAAAAAACAAAAGAGCCGACTGCGGCTCACAAAAAACATTTTTTCAAGAAATGCCCATTTACTGGGCCATTCAAAACTTCTTCGCCTTCCATATCCTGCAACCTGTAAGTGTTGTTTGAAAATACTTCAAGGATCTTGAAAGGCCCAAACCAAAGGGCATCAAACTTACTGTGCTTGCCCCTGTCCTTCCTGGTTGCATCCCATTTGAGTACCAGATCACCCTTCTGGAATTCTTTCTTTTTTCTCTTCTTGTCAAAAGCCTGCTTGATCTCCTGCTGGTGATTATAGGCCCTGTCCATGACCTGTTCTCTGATTTGCTACACTTCCACCATTTGATGAATCCTTCTGACCATATCGTTAGGTTCTCCTTCAAAGTCCTGGAGGAAATTCGCCACAGATAAAGCGAGCTGAGTAGGGAAAACGACCTCTATTCCGTAAACCAGTTGGAAAGGTGAGATGCCTAGGGACTTCTTTGTTGTCACTCGGTCAGCCCATAGAGAAAATTTGAGTTTTGAGTCCCAGGCCCTTTTATTGTCCTCCAGTAGCTTCTTGATGAGCTTGATCGGACTTTTATTGGAGGACTATGCCAGTCTGTTTCCTTGAGGATAATAGGGAGTAGAGTGAATCAGTGAAATCTCAAACTGTTCACAGAACTTGACTAGAGGCTCAGACCTGAAGGGGGCGGCATTATCAGTGACAATTCTGCTGGGGCAACCAAATCTGGCTACAATATCTTCCATGAATTTGATAATCACTTTGTGAGAAGTGCTTCTGGTGGGGATAGCTTCTATCCATTTGGTGAAATAGTCTGTCGCAGTCAGAATCCATCTGTGCTGGCCACTGGAGGGAGGATGAATTTCTCCGATGAAGTCCAATCCCCATTGTTGAAAGGGTGTCGAAACTACTACATGCTTTAATGGCAGAGACTTGAGCTATTGCTTTCCTGAGAACTTTTGGCATTTGATGCAAGCTTTGATTTTTCTGCAGACATCAGGGAATAAAGTGGGCCAGTAGTATTCATCCTGGAGGATCTTGTGAGTCGTGGTCTTCCAGAAATGATGACCTCCGCAAAGACTGCTATGGAAATCAAACATAACCTTCTGGGCTTTCTGCGGGTCCAGACACCTTAAAAATACCCCTAAGGGGTCCTTCCAGTACAAGGCTTGGTCAATGAGGCAATATCTGACTGCTTTGAGCTTTAAAGATCTGGCCTTACTTTTTCCCAATCCATCAGGAGGCTTCAATTCTTGCAGAAAATACAAGATATCCTTGTACCAGGCACATGCTGCTAGTGATAAGGTACCCTGGAAATGCTTGTTGGATGGCTCAGCTTGCTCATTGATGAAGTTAATTCCCAAGGTTTTGCAATTGGACTCAGCCAGCAGCTTGGCCAAACCTTGCCCCTTTACTAACTTGGTGGGCTTGATCTCCAGATCAAATTCTAGGATCTTGGCAATCCACTTACCTCTTCTTCCGTCTATGTCAGGCTGTATAAGAATGTCCTTCACAGAAGCTGAAGGAACATATGCAGTGATCCTCGAGTGCAAGACATAGACTCTGAAAGCTTTGAGAGCTTTCACCAATGCATAGGCCTGCTTTTCCATGATCTCATACCAGAGTTCTGCATCTCTCAATGCCTTGTTGTAGAAGGCAATAGGCTGCTCTCACCCTTGATCATTTTTCTGCAACAAGACCGCTACTACTGTATCACAAGAAGCAAAGGAAAAAATCAGGAAATATTTGGAATAGTCAGGACTGATCAACACAGGTGCCTCAGTCAATGCCCTTTTTATTTGGACAAAAGATTCCTTGGGTTCAGCGGTCCATTTCACTTCATTTCCCTTCCTGAGCATGGCTGTGATGTGTCTCACTAGCTCAGCAAAATTTGAGACGAATCTCCTCAGAAAATTAATCTTCCCCAAAAAGGCCTGAACCTCCTTCTTAGATCTGGGAAGTGATAGGGTCTGAATTGCTTCTACCCTGCTGGGATCGATCTTCACTCCCTCTGCTAATACTATGTGGCCTAATAACTTCCCCTCCTTCATAGCAAATAAATATTTCTTGGGGTTTAAAGATAGGCCGAACCTGCGACACTTCAGGAAAACCTTCTTCAAGTGGCAACAGTGTTCCTTGTCTATCCTAGAGAAGACTATGATATCATCCAAATAGATCACTACAAACTGATCCTTCTCCCCAATGAAGGCTATATCCATAGCTCGCTGAAATGTTGCTCCTGCATTCATCAATCTGAAAGGCATTTTGGCATACATGAATGTGCCCCAAGGAGTGGTGAAGGTTGTCTTTTCTCTGTCCTCGGGCATGACTGATATCTGATTGTAACTGGAGAAGCCATCAATCATGGATATTCTAGATGCACCAGTGACCTTCTATAGTATGTGTTCCATGTTGAGCAGGGGATAATTATCTTTCTTTGAGCTCCTGTTCAGGTTCCTGAAATCGACACATAGTCTGATTTCCCCACTTTTCTTTCTCACCGGAACCAAGTTGGCCACCCATTCGGAATATCTTAAGGGGACAATGATGTGGGCTTCTAATAGCTTCTTCACTTCTTTCTCCATGACAGGCAACAACATGGGATTTATTTTTCTTAGTTTCTGCCTAAACGGCTTAGCCTCTTCCTTTAGTGGAATCTTGTGTTCGATGACTGATGTGTCATATGTCTTGAGGTCTTCGTAGGTCCATGCAAACACATCAGCAAATTCTCTCAGTAGCTCAGTATATTCACTCCTCTGTTCCCCGGTCAAACTTCTTGACAACTTGACAAACTTGGGCTCCTCTGGTGTGCCAATGTTGCACTCAGCTTTGTCAGCATCATCACCTGAAACTCTACCCTTCACTGCCACATCATTCTGATCAAACAATCTTTCCAATGGGACTAGTCCTTTCGGAATGTAATTGCTCGGCGGTTGGATAATATGATGATTAGCGATTTTATTTAAAAACACCCCAGGGTGGGGGTCCCCTTCCATGTCAGGATCTTCGTCAATGTGCAATGCAGAAAAATTATCAACAGATTGGAGAAATTTTTCGATTTCCAGATCATCTTCGAATACCTTCCAATGCTTGACATTGTCCAGTACAGAGGGTCTATATTTTATTTCAACATCGGATCTGACAATAGGCAGCGTAGGAACTTCGAGCAAACTAGCTGTGACAACTCAAAAGTCGGCTGAAGCATTTTCCTCCCTCGGAATGAAAGAAATGTTAAAAGCCAAGAAGAAATTGTCAACTAGGTCCCATACCTCGTTCCTGTAAATATTGAGCCGAGGATGCTTGGCCTGATAAACATTTTTGACCTGCTGGATGATCAATTATGCATCTCCAAACACAGCCATCTCCTTTATTCCCATCTCTTTTGTAGCCCTCATACCCAGAACAAGAGCTTCATATTCTGCCACATTGTTGGTGACTTCGAATTCCAACTTGTATGACAGAGATATGGTCTCTTGACAGGGGGATATGAATACCACTCTGGCACCTGCACCTACACTGGAGGAAGCTCCATCAAAGAACATCTTCCAAACAGAGGTGGTCGGGGGAGGCATCTCCTGATTAAGAATGGGTTGTTTTCTGATCTGTAAAGGGGCCTCAGGAGTTTCAGTAATATGTAACAAACTAGACCCTAAATCAGTGTCAAGCGTAAAGATGAGGTGATTAGTGGGGTTCGCTTCATCACTGACAATATAGGCTAGCTGGGATTCTCTGTACAACCTCCTATGTTCCCCTCCAAAAACTGGAATGGTGGCATATGTGAGATCCATCTGTAACATTCCTCCAAGTCTCTTAATCCAAGACCTTGACAACAACATGCCAAACTTGGGGGGAACATCAGCTACCACAATATCCATGACCATACTCTTCATGGGCAGTTGAAACAAAGAAACTACCAGGTCCTTGATGACTCCCAAACATTGCACCCTCCTGGAGTCAAAAAAATAGAGGTCATGATAGGCTCAGGTGACTTCTAGCCCTAGCTCTTCCATGAAGGTTTTGGGCATGAGGTTGTGAGAAGCCCCTGAATCCATTAAGCAGTTGTGCAACACTTTATCATGTATGTTCAGGGACGCGTAGAAAGTGGGGGATGAGTCATCTCTATCTTCTACCATGGGTCCTAGGACAACTACTGGCTTTTCATCTTGGAGGTTTATGGAGTTTGTGAGGAGGCATGAGGCTTCAGACTGTAAAAGCTCAGAGAAGCGTTTTTCAAATTCTTCATGTTTAATTAGCTCGGTGAGGGGCATAGGGATTCTGATCTTTTGAATTTCATGCTCGAAACTAAAAGAAGATGTAAGCTTTGGAATTTCTCTTATTTCAGGAACATGATGGTGGACAATGGGAGGGAGGGGTTGAGCCTTCTTACCTTTGTGACTGTCTGCTACTTCGTTAGCAGGCTTCTCTGTTCTGGTGGACTGCTCAGGAATATTAGGTGTTGTTGTCTTTTTGTCGGACCTCAGGTTATACCTACCTCGGTCGCCACTAGCCTTGTCTCCCTTGCTCAATTCATTTAGCTGACTATCCATGAGAGACTCCTCATAAGCTGTTTGAGTGAGATGAGGAAAAGGAGGAGTGTCTCCTACACAGTGGATTTCAGGATCAAGCTCATCTGTCTCCCTTTCTTCCTCTTTGGTCATAAAATTGTTCTGAAAAGGAGCATGAATTCTCTGGTCTTCTTTGTCTCTTCCCCTTTCTCTGTGCATAGTCGGGGGAGCGATATTGTTTGGCCTCCTGAAACCCCCTTTGATTTCAGTGCTCTGAGGGCCTTTATTCATTTGCTTCCTTTCCACTTTCAGTCTCTCCATCTCCTTAGACAGAAACTTCATCATCTGGGTCAATTCATCCACTTGAGTGTGGGGCAACGATGGGCCAGAAGTTGAGGCTTCGGACTTTCCCTTTCTTCTATCTACATCGGCCTTGCTCCTCAATCTGTCAACTGCTAATATGTTGGATTCCACTTCTATGGCCTCATCTTGCATTTGAGCTAAGGAAGTGGCTCTTCTTTCTCTCAATAAAAGGCAGAAATCTAGATTAAATGCACCAGCATAGGAAATTTGGGCAGAGGCTTCTGAGGGATTTCTCTCTGCAGGAATCTTGTTATACATCTTATTGAATCTTTTGGAGAAGTTAGAGACAGATTTTCCTTCCGTTTTCTTCAAGGACCCAAACTCTGTCATGTAATACATGAAATATTTCCTATCTCCCCACTGCCTCAGGAAAACACTATCCAGGGCTTCAATTCCAGCAATAGATCCGGGGGCCAATCCTCTAAACCATTTCCTCACATCGCCATCCAGGCTCTGGACGAAGACTCTCATCTAGACATCTTCATTTTCAATGTTTAGATTGTCTACATAACTATAGAAAGCAGCCAGGTGCTCTTCTGCAGTTACGTCTTCTTCTCCAGTGAACTTCGGCATGTATTTCAAGTAGTATCCAACAGGGAGAGGATGCATAGGTTGAGGTAGGATCAAGGGAGCGTATCGAGCAGCAACTATGGTATCCATTCTATTCAGAGGGGGATTAGCACCAACCATAGGAATATTAGGTAGTGGAGAGCCTGGAGGAGAAGAAGTGTGAACAGGAGATATCGTAAGAGAGCTCCTTGAAGGAGAGGGAGACAACGGGGAAAATAGAGAGAGAGCTAAGGGACTTGAATGTGCAGATGTTTCTTTTTGTGTAGTAATAGTAACAACAAGAGAGGTGGTGAAACCTTCTGAGGCTCGAGGTCTGTGCTGCGGCACGGCTTCCAGGGAGGGGGGAGTGACAAGGATCTCTCTTTCTGATTATAGACCAGGAGGAGAAACCTCAGCAGGAACACTCCCGAAATTCAGAAAACGGGAAACCTCAAGGAAGGGATGACTAGGAAGCTGAGAACAAGAAAGTGGAGTTTTTACAGAAGGAGGTGGGGAAATACCTAATTCAGTGGTGAAGCTTTCTCCTTGAGAGGGCTTCCCTTTTCTGATAATCACCTGTGGATTTTCTTTAGTCGTAGCTAGAGGCAGTTGTGGATCGGACCGCGTGTGTCTACTGCTGGAAGCCACAACTAACCCAACGGGTTCTCTGCAGTGGAGTCGTCACAATGGAGTCTCCAGGTGCACATTAGAAATCTCAATAGTTCTGATATCTGATGCACCTTCAGAATCAGCTGATCGTTGTCGTTCAATCCCGGGGAAAATATTCAACTTCGTCCCTGGCAACGGTGCCAGAAATTTTAGCGTCGGAAGTCACTCCTGGATTGCAGCAGGAGCAGAGCTCGACACCCATCAGTTTAATGTCACGATTTGTTTGTAAAGGGATGATCAAATGGAAGGAAACTTAAAACAATATCGTCTCAACTCTGAAACTAGGCCAGGCATGCATGGGCAAATGAGGTCTTAGATAAACTTCAAACAATGAGTTGTAATAAGGGTGAGCAGGGGGAAGACTTGTATGAGAAGAGTGTGAAGGTCTGTCATAAACATTAGGTTTCTAACAGACTGGAGAAGAAAGCATCCAAGCGCAAGATCCTCTTACATTCAAACACAGAAGACCAGAGAATACAACAATGTAACGACAAATCCTTTATCATAACATAATTGCAACAATTCATGCGAATCATTCGATCATGAACTCCCTGGTATGAGACGAAAACATAGACGGAGTAAGAAAACTGTTTGTCATAAAACAAGAAATCTCAGATACAGATGCACAACCAGGAAGCTAGAATGGTTGTTAAAACTTTACAACCGGGAGCTTTGCTTTACCATCGATAGATACAAAAATGGCGAAAACGCCTACATATACTCGAAACAACAATAGCAACAAAAACAAGACGTTGCATTAAAACTTTGTGTCTGCATGGCCTCTGACAATCTGCACCTGCAGTCTCTGAATGATCGTGCACTTATGGCAGACGCAATCGGACCCCTGACAGTTCCATGGAAGAATCGACGTGTCTTTAATTCGTCGTCGGACTTTCCCATTATGGTGGAGGTGATGTCTAACTACCACCAACTACTTCAATAACTGCTTCATTGGGATTGAGGATGGCCCGGCCAACTCGACACTTTTGTGACGTGGAAGACCTTTCGCGCTGCCACATGGATTGGCTTAACGGCCTGATGAATAGGCGCGAAGGCCAGCGCGAAGGATGGGGCGCATAACGGGAGTGATGACACCGAAACTATGAGGGTGTGAGAGAGGTTACGGGAGAAGACACATGGCGAAAGACAATAAGCGGAGGGAGCAGGAGATGAGATATAAGGGGCACATTTTAGTGGGAGGCTGATGTGGAAGGGAGCGGGACACATGGCAGGTGGTGAGTGGATGATGAGATGGGAAAGGGAACGTATGGACCAGAAGAGGGGAGATGGAAAGATGTCGAGGGATGAGGAAAGGGCTAAAGGGAGTGAGCCTCATCGCACGGTCAGGTTGAGAACAGATGGCAGGATGATACAACAAGAAGGGGGGGGCACGTCGATTAATCGCAGAAAGATAGAGGATGTCCAGATTGCCTGTGCACCATTGATCCGGGCGCTCAAATCGTGGTCGTCGGAGAGATGTGTCCTCGATTCCGAACCCCCCCCTCCACTTAAAGGTAGAAAGGCGGGGGGGTCTGGAATGACCTTGCGCGTCGTTGATCCGGGCGCTTCGATCGTAGCCGTTGAAGAGGTGCGCCCTCGATTCCGGACCCCCCCCCCCTCCGCTTAAAGGTAGAAAGGCGGGGGGGGGGTCCAGAATCTTATGTGCGTTGATGATCCGAGCGCGCGAATTTTTGCAATCCAGATTTGGTTTCCATTTAAACATGGACTCATTTTAATCCCAAACTTAGGATAAGTGGGTTTTTAACCCATTTCTTCGCATTTTAACCCCCGCTACAAGAAATATCGCTAGCAAATATGTCCCCTCCAACTAACTGTTAAGGCTCATATTCATTCCGTTCATCTTCAAATCACCTTTCTGCACGTCAACAGTTTTCACACGTCAGATGTCCTTCACCTTACCATCTCACGCTCTAAATGACTCGTTGGCCATTTATGACTGGCCACATATCCGTTGTTCATCTGACCTGTCCTTTTTCGCCTAACGGATACCTATTCACTAAACTTCAACCTCGTTTCAGTCAGTTCCCATTCCACTCACACTCCCTGTGTATCAGAGACTCATTTCCCTTCGCCTCAGCAACACCTCATCCAACCAGAGTTTTCACCTACTAAAGTGTGTTCAGTGTACATGTATCGATGGATTTTGACACCCGAGCAAGTTGTAATCCGTATTCTTTTCAAAGAGATCATTCTAGTGATACAAGGAGATGTTTCACAGGATTCCTGCGTGTTATTTGTTGGTGAAGTTCTATCTATCTTCGTAAAAAAATTATTTCTCAATTATCATGTTGTTTTCTAATCTAATATCTAAAAAAGTTAAAGTTGCAGAATTTTCCTTTGCATACTCTGTTCTTAATCTTTTACCGATTTATATGTTTTCTTTTCGATGTTATAATAAAGAAATTCTTAATTTCTTCTTTGTTTTAACGGATATCTCACCTTTTCTTCAAATCCATCATTTTATTTCTAAAAGGATCCAACAATTGCATTTCCTTTCCCTGTAAAACGAATCTTTCAAAAGTTGTCCTCTGATCTCCTTTTATGAAACAGACCCCATAGCCCAATGGAAGCGTAAATAACATTCAACCAGTCTAGTTAAAAAACACAAACAACTCGGTATTATTATTTATAACTAGCCTAAAACCTAAAAAATCCAAACAAATCTAAATGTTACAGAGAGATCCCTCTTTGAAACTAGCAGGGATAGATCCCAGTTTCGAAGTGGTTGGTTAAGGTTACCTCTTGTAAATTATTTCTACCCTTTATACAACCTCTGGGAATTTACAGAGTGCTAACACCCTAAAAAACGCTACAAGGTTGAGGTCAAGTACATGCCAACAGTACTAGATAATATGAAGTACTGGCAAGTTTTGGAGGATGAAAAACAGATAGAAAGCTTCCTTCACCAGCTATGGCTGCAACATATGCCCCCTTGGTGTTGGCTACTCCCTTGCATGCCATGCCTCAAGATTATCAAACTAGACTGCCTCAGTATGACAATACTGGTTCTATTAATGCACAACAACATGTTGACAAAATGAATGATTACTTTGATCTACATGAAGTGGATGAAACTGATGTACCAATGAGATTATTTGCACAAAGCTTGACCGGAGAAGTTAAAAAGTGGTTTAAAGCATTACGTCCTGCTTCGATAAATGATCTTGCTGCTTTTCATAGAATTTTTCTGGATAGATGGGAGGTTAAGAAAAATCCACTCCATATATTATCAGAGTATGAGAACATCAAAAGGAATCAATGAGAAACAGTGCAGGATTACTGCACTAGGTTCAATAATATTTACAATGCCATCCCTGTTGATATAAAACCCCCTCAAGGTTTGGCATTTATCAAGTTTCCAGATGGATTTGACGCTAACATGTCATATCAGTTAAGGGAAATAAATTCAGCTACTCTAGAAGACATTCAAAAAAGCGTAGTAAGCCTTGGAGGCTAATCTACTAACTAGAAGGGCCAGACAGAGAACAGAGAGAAGGGTCACAATCAAAGAGGAACCTTCCACATCCTCTTTAGATGCCAAATTAGACTCTTTAGCTAGAGCAATGGAGTGAATGATGGAGAGACTTACTATAACTGAAAGAAATCCCCCCAGGGATAACCAAGCTACTCCTCCAATCCAAAACCCAAATTTCAGAAGAAATCTGCCCCAGATGAGGCAAAGAGATCAAAGAGAACAGAGGAGACCAGATGAGCAGATCAGACCACCCCTCCAGGAGAATTATGTTGATGATCGGGAGGAAGTACTTGAGGAATTTGATGACTCTCACATAAACCTCATGGGCATTCATGATGATGAATCCATTTTCCTCACCCAGGAAGAGCACGAGATGTTCAATCTGTCACAAACAGAGGTAAATGAGGAAGTGGATAAAACAGAGCAGGAGGCTTTGGAAAATGTTATTATGGAGGTACACAGGCAGTATAACTTAAGGAGCAAGAAAATGAATGACAACCCTCCAAAAAGACTGTTGAAACAAAGAAAGTAGTCGAAACTAAGAAAACCTCAGAAAACCCTCCCAAGAAGATCCTTGAGAGAAATAATGTTTGAGCTTCACCAAAGTCTCCAAAGATTCTACAAAGAGAAAATCAGACTGAAGTTTCATCAATTGGTCAAACAAGCCGACCAAGGACATCTGGCCACACAATTCCAACAGATAAACCTGAAGTATAGACCTTAAGTAAGGTCTCAACTGCGTTCATCCTTGAAGGGGAATTAGCTAAATTGAAAATTGTCATTCCCCTCTCAGAATTAATAAAAAAAAATGCTTACAGGTCGCAGTTGATTAAAGCTTTAAGCATCGAACATGAAATAGGTACAAAGGCATTGGATGTGGGATCGAAAAATCATTCAGACACGGTAAATCTTGTTGATGACCGACCATATCTCCTTTTTGGCCCTGAAGTATATGGTCAGACTGATAATGGAGTTGTCACACCTTTTTACATCAGCCTAAACATCCATGACTTGATATTACACAACGCTATGTTGGATTCGGGTGCCTCTCACAACCTGATGCCTAAGGCAGTAATGGAAAAGTTGGGACTTGAAGTCAATAGACCATACAAGGATTTACAAGGTTAAATGTATAGGCCTAATCAAAGACTTATGCATCACTCTAGCCCAAATCCTGGCCAAGAGTATGGTAATGGATATAGTAGTTGCGGACATTCCCCAAAATTACGATATGTTACTATCAAGGTCATGGGGAGCCAAGTTGAAAGGAACTTCGTAGCTAGATATGTCTTATGCTATTGTTTCAGTCTTTGGACAAAAAAGAAGACTTTACATGGAAACTTTGATGAAATACATGGTCAGTAGTCAACAAAAACATCATAATTACCCCCTGTACTCGACCCACTCTGACCTAGATTCTTTCATCTTATACAATGACGGTGACCTGGAAGGACAATTTGCCCAGCTGGAAAGTAACACAATTGATCCAAAGGAAAATAAAAAAATATTTAAGGCGAGGGAGGTCGAAACTGTGGAAAGTGAAGAATTGCCAACAGATTTTTGGAGCATGGATTTTGATGGTGTAGTGAACAAAGAGGGAGTTGGAGCTGGAGTTTGGTTACATAATCACAGATCAAGGTATTCAGAGAACCATTCCTACAAATTAAATTTCCAATGCACTAACAATATAGTTGAGTACAAAGCTTTGATGCTCAGCCTGAAACTATTGAAGAAAGTTGGTGCCAAGTAGATAATGGTAAGGGGTGATTCTGAATTTATTATCAAGCAAATCAAAGGTGAGTATGCAGAAAAACATCCCAGACTTAGAGACTATATGAATGTTGTTTTGGATGCTCTTAAATGTTTTACTGAGATTCATTTGCAGGTAATTCCTAGGGGACAAAATATACTCGCAGATGGGTTGGCCACATCAGCAGCTACCTATAAGATCCCTTTTCGTCCCACTCGCAATTACATAGTGGAGTTAAAATGCAGACCAACCGTTCTTGACAACATCAGATATTGGCAAGTATTTGGAAATGATGATCATATCGAAGATTTTCTACAATGTAAGAATGATTTCGAATGTACAAACATAGATTTAGAAAATGATGATGAATTTGTGAATAAATCATTTTTTAGAATGGTAGTGTAAATAAAATAGATGCGGAAGAATTTAATGAAAATGAGGTAGATTCGGATATTCTATAATTGAAAAATAATGTGTTACCTAGAGGTTTAGTTCCAGTAGAAGACTTGTTTGATTTTAATGATGTAGCCAAAAAAACAAAAATTGAAGCTAGAGGTAAAGAGGTGGAAGATTGCAACATAGGAACAAAAGAAAACCCCAAAATGATAAAACTGTCTAAATCTCTGCCACCTGAGAAAAAAATCAAATACATTGAACTTTTTAAGGAATACATAGATGTCTTTTCCTGGGGCTATGAGGACTTGAAATCCTATGACACAAGTATCATATAACATCGGATTCCCATAAAAGAAGAACACAAACCTTTCAGGCAGAAACTTAGGAGAATCAATCCCAAGTTACTTCCCCTGATAGAGAAAGAAATCAAAAAGATGTATGAGGCTAAGATTATAGTTCCCTTGAGATTCTCAAAGTGGGTCTCTAACCTAGTCCCTACCAGGAAGAAAACCGGTGAGATAAGACTTTGCATAGATTTCAGAAATCTAAACAAAGTCTCTCTTAAAGAAAATTACCCATTGCCCAAAATGGACCATATTTTGCAAAAGGTAGTTGGATTGAGTAGAATTTCTTTATTAGACGGTTTTTCGGGTTACAACCAAGTTCTGGTTCATCCAGAAGATCAAGAAAAGACAACATTCACCACACCTTGGGGAACCTTCATGTATCTGAAGATTCCTTTTGGCTTAATGAATGTTGGTGCTACTTTCCAAAGGGCAATGGATATTGCTTTTGTGGACGAACTGGAAAGATTTATAGTCATATACCTGGATGATGTGACTGTATACTCTCAGTCTGACAAAGACCATCTGCAGCATCTCAGACGCGTGTTTGAGAAATGTAAAAAATTCGCGATTTCATTAAATCCAAAGAAATCTTTGTTCAGATTGGAGGAAGGCAAGTTACTGGGACACATAATCTCTAAGGATGGAATCCAAATCGATCCCAGTAGGATAGAAGCCATTCAGAAGGTAGAACATCCCAGGAACTTAAAAGAACTGCAATCATTCATAGGCAAAATAAATTTCCTTGTGAGGTTCATTCCTAACTTAGCAGAACTTCTCCTGGACATCACTAACATGTTGATAAAGGACACAAAAATCAAATGGAACATCGAAGACAAACAGTCTTTTGAATAGGTAAAACATGCACTTACCCAAACCCCAGTTCTGGTCATCCCAGACTATTCCAAAGATTTTTATCTTTTCTCTTTTGCCTCTGAGCACACTATAGCAACAGTATTGTTGCAGAAAAACAATGAAGGGTACGAGCAACCCATAGCATTTTTCAGCAAAGCTTTAAGAGACACTGCATTGAATTACAATATTATGGAGAAACAAGCCTTCGCTCTAGTAAAGGCTATAAAGGATTTTAGAGTCTATATTCTCCATTATCATACAATTGCATACGTTCCAAATGCAGTGGTAAAAGATATCCTGACTCAAGATAATCCAGATGGCAGAAGAGGGAAATGGATCGCGGTCATTCTGGAATATGGCATCGAAATAAAGCCTACTAAATTGATCAAAGGACAAGGTTTGGCTAAACTGATGGCAGAATCAAATTGTAATGCTCTAGATATAAATTTCTTGGCTGCAGTTGACGAACAAGATGAGTAGACGACTCCAAAGGCAAAGGAGGTATTTTTAAATTCTCCCTGGTATGCAGACCTCATTTTTGTACTTCAAAACTTACAATCTCCTCCTGGTCTAGCTAAGACCGAAGCCAGATTTATCAAACTAAAAGCATTAAAATTTTGTATTCTAGAAGCTAATCTATATTGGAGAGATCCTGGTGGTATTTTTCTTAATTGCATGTTGAAAGACTTTATTGGAGAAATATACCCATCCTCTTCAGGCCAACATAAGTGGATCCTCACAGCCACGGACTATTTCACCAAATGGATCAAGGTTCTGCCATGCAGGCAAGCAACTGACTTTGTTATCATAAAAAATTTAGAAACTAATATCTTATCTCGTTTTGGATGTCCCAGGAAAATTATAGCTAACAACGCAGTGGCTTCCAGATCAAAAAAACTCATATATTTTTGTAGCCAATACCACATTACTTTGGGACATTCCACAGCCTATTATCCCCAAGGAAATGGGTTAGTTGAGTCCTCAAACAAAAGTCTGGTGAATATCCTCAAGAAAACATTACAAGAAAACATTACAAGAAAACAAGAAGTCCTGGCATAATAAATTGGTTTTTGCAGTATGGGCAGATAGACTGAGTAGTAAAAGATCCATTGGTATGTCTCCATATCAACTGGTATATGGCACTGAGGTGATTTTTCCTCCTTCTCTAGTAGTTCCAGTCATGAAAATATTGGAGGAAGCTCAGGGAGAGCCTAATGATATTCAAAGAAGAATAAATCAAATGATCCAGGAAAATATTAAAAAGATTTATGATAAGAGAACCAAAGAAGATAAATTTGAATTAGGTGATCTACTTTTGAAATGGGACAACATAAATGAAGATAAAGGAAAACATGGAAAGTTCAATAGTTTGTGGAAGGGTCCCTACATCATTCAACCCTACAGAGGAAATAGTGCTTTCTTGCTTAATAGTATTGACGGATCAGACCTGCCAGGGGGAGTTGTAAATGGCAGGATGCTAAAGCATTATCTTCCGCCTCAATAGAGAGATCGCCATCCTTTTTCCATTGTACATATCATTTGTTTTGCATGCATTTGTGTGTAGGTGTTGTTGTTCAGATGTTTGAAGCCCGCATAGAAGGCCCTAAGACATTGAATAATACCATCAAATTTTCAAAATAAAGCAAGTCAGACAGTAGAAGAAACTCTAGAGGAAGTTTCTCAAGACAACAAGAAACATGATTCTTGGCATCTCACAAGGAGGATACCATCCCCAGATGGAGCCATTGTTATAACCCTATTATTTATAGGATCAACTAGTGATTGTGATTTTGTTCCTTTAGTGTTTTTGGCTAGCAAATATTGTTGTATTCTAAAATAAAAGAAAAAGAAGAAAAGAAAAAGAAAAAAGAAGAAAAGAAAAAGAAGTGAAAAGAAAAGAAAAAGAAAAAATGAGAAAAATAAAAGAGGGCAAAAAAGAAAATGGATAAAAGCCCCGTGAAATGACAATTAATTGATCCATACAGTTTAAACATGGCCAAGTCTTTTAAATTTAAGTATCTAGGATTAGTGAATCAGCTTGGCTAAACTATCTAACCTTAGCCAAGTAATCAGGTTAGTTAGTGAATAAATTTGACCAAACAGTCTAATCTTGGTGAAATAGCCCCTAGGTAGAGTATTTTCTTAGTCCAACAGTCTAAGTTGGGCTAAAGGCGCAAATGAGTAGATTAGGACATAGGTTAGTCAGCTTCCTTTCAATAAAACATGTAAGATGATCGATGAAAAATGCATGATTTTTTATGATGAAATGTTTTTCTAACCCCATGGTGATAAAAAGCAAAAGAAGCAGTGCGCAAAACCCATAAAAAGTCATTAAGCCTAAGTTCTGAATCATATATTGAATTGTGCCTTGGAGATTAAAGATCAGGCCTAGATCTACGACTGAGTTATTGGCACCCAGATCAACAGATCAAAAAAGACTACGGACCCCCACGATCGTTCGACCTTTAACGATGGCGGGGAGTCTAAAAAGGTAATTAAAAGGTTCGCTCAGATCTACAGTTCCCCCGCTAGTGCACAAATGGACGGCTCTAAAAATATTCTGGACCCCCCCCCCCAAGATCATTTGACCTTTAACGATGGGGATGGGGGGGGGTCTGAAAAGGTAATTAAAAGGTGCGCTCAGATCTATGGTTCCCCCCCCAGCACGCAAATGGACGGCTCTGAAAAGATTATGGACCCCCCTGATCGTTCGACCTTTAACGATGGGGGAGGGTCCGAAAAGATAATTAAAAGTTGCGCTCATATCCACGGTCATCCTGCCAACGTGCAAATCAATGGTCCAAAAGAGTTTTCGGACCCCCCCCCCCCCGATTGTTCTACTTTTAATGGTTGGGGGGGGGGGTCCGACATGATGGTTAAGGAGCACGCTCGAATCAACGACTGATCTAGATTTGTTCAGATCAACGGTCAGCCATTGATCCTGGACCCCCCAAACTTTTCTAATTTTAAAGGCAGGGGGGGTCTGGAATGAAGTCGTTTCCGGGCGGACCCCATCCCTACGTGGCATTATCTCGTCACATCTTACCTTGCCACTTCAAACTATTCATCACCTATCATTCTTCCAACTCACCATCGTCATTCAGAGATGTCACACCCTGAAACGTCAATTGCAAATCCCATTTTGTCACCACGTCAACATGTCCCCTCCAACTAACCATTACAGGTCATATTCATTCTGTTCATCTTCAAATCATATTTATGCACGTCAACAGTTTTCACACGTCAGATGTCCTTCACCTTACCATCTCACGCTCTAAATGACTCGTTGGCCATTTATGACTGGCCACATACCCATTGTTGATTTGGCCTGTCCTTTTTCGCCCAACGGATACCTGTTCACTAAACTTCAACCCCATTTCGGTCAGATCCCATTCCACTCACACTCCCTGCGTATCAGAGACTCATTTCCCTTCGCCTCTGCAACACCTCATCCAACCAGAGTTTTCGCTTACTAACGTGTGTTTAGTGTGCAAGTATCAGTGGATTTTGACGCCCGAGCAAGTTGTAATCTGTATTCTTTTCAAAGAGATCATTCCAGTAATACAAGGAGACGTTTCACAGGATTCCTGCGTGTTAATTGTTGGTGAAGTTCTATCTGTCTTCGTAAAAGTTTTCTTTCTCAGTGATCATGTTGTTTTCTAATCTAATATCTAAAAGAAGTTAAAGTTGAAGAATTTTCCTTTGCGTACTTTGTTCTTAATATTTTACAGATTTACATGTTTTCTTTCCGATGTTATGATAAATAAATTCTCAATTGCTTCTTTGTTTTAACAGATGTCTCACTTTTTCTTCAAATCCATCATTTTATTTCTAAAAGGATCCAACAATTGCATTTCCTTTCCCTGTAAAATGAATCTTTCAAAAGTTGTCCTTTGATCTCCTTTTATGAAACAGACCCCATAGCCCAATGGAAGCGTAAATAACATTCAGCCAGTCTATTTAAAAAACACAAACAACTCGGTATTATTCTTTATAACTAGCCTAAAACCTGAAAAATCCAAACAAATCTAAATCTTACAGAGAGATACCTCTCTGAAACTGGCAGGGCTAGATCCCAGTTTGGAAGTGGTTGGTTAAGGTTACCTCTTGTAAATTATTTCTTCCCTTTATACAACCTCTGGGAATTTACAGACTGCTAACAACCTAAAAAAAGCTACAAGGTTGAGGTCAAGTAAAGGCCAACAGTACCAGATAATATAAAGTACTGGCAAGTTTTCGAGGACGAAAAATAGATAGAAAGCTTCTTTCACCAGCTATGGCTGCAAGATATGCCCCCTTGGTGTTGGTTGCTCCCTTGCATGCCATGCCTCAAGATTATCAAACTAGACTCCCTCAGTACGACAGTACCACTTATATTAACGCACAACAACATGTTGACAAAATGAATGATTACTTTGATCTACAGGAAGTGGATGAAACTGATGTACAAATGAGATTAGTTGCACAAAGCCTGTCTGGAGAAGTTAAAAAGTGGTTTAAATCCTTACGTCCTGCTTCGATAAATGATCTTGTTTCTTTTCACATAAGTTTTCTAGATAGATGGGAGGTTAATAAAAATCCACTCCAGATATTATCAGAGTATGAGAACATCAAAAGGAATCAGGGGGAAACAATGCAGGATTACTGCACTAGGTTCAATAATATTTACAATGCCATCCCTGTTGATATAAAACCCCCTCAAGGTTTGGCACTTATCAAGTTTCCAGATGGATTTGACGCTGACATGTCATATCAGTTAAGGGAAAGAAATTCAGCTACTCTCGAAGACATTCAAAAAAGAAAAATAAGCGTGGAGGCTAATCTACTAGCTAGAAGGGCCAGACAGAGAACAAAGAGGAACCTTCCATATCCTCTTCAAATGCCAAATTAGACTCTTTAGCTAGAGAGATGGAGAGAGTGATGGAGAGACTTACTATAACTGAAATAAATCCCCCTAGGGATAACCAAGCTGCTCCTCCAATATGAAACCCAAACTTCAGAAGAAATCTGCCCCAGATCAGGAAGAGAGATCCTAGAGATCAAAGAGAACAGAGGGGACCAAATCAACAGATAAGACCTCCCCTCCATGAGAATTACGTTGATGATGGGGAGGAAGTACTCGAGGAATTTGATGACACTCACATAAACCTCATGGGCGTTCATGATGATGAATCCATTTTCCTCACCCAGGAAGAGCATGAGATGTTCCTTATGTCACAAATAGAGGTAAATGAGGAAGCGGATAAAACAGAACAAGAGGCTTTCGAAAATGCTATTATGGAGGTACACAGACAGTATAACTTGAGGAGCAAGAAAATGAATGACAACCCTCCAAAAAGACTGTTGAAACAAAGAAAGTAGTTGAAACTAAGAAAACCTCATAAAACCTTCCCAAGAAGATCCTTAAGAGAAATAATGTTGAAGCTTCCACACCAAAGTCTCCAAAGATTCTACAAAGAGAAAATCATATTGAAGTTTCATCAATTGGTCAAACAAGCCACCAAGGACATCTGGCCAACGAATTCCAACAGATAAACCTGAAGTACAGACCTTAAGTAAGGTCTCAAGTGCGTTCAGCCTTGAAGGGGAATTAGCTAAATTGAAAATTCCCATTCCCCTCTCTGAATTAATGAACAAAAATGCTTACAGGTCGCAGGTGATTAAAGCTTTAAGCATTGAACTTGAAATAGGTACTAAGGCATTGGATGTGGGATCGAAAAATCATTCAGACACAGTAAATCTTGTTGATGACCGACCACAACTCCTTTTTGGCCCTGAAGTAGATGGTCAGACTGATAATGGAGTTGTTGCACCTTTTTACGTCAACCTAAACATCCATGACTTGATATTACACAACACTATGTTGGATTTGGGTGCCTCTCACAACCTGATGCCTAAGGCAATAATGGAAAAGTTGGGACTTGAAGCAACCAGACCATACAAGGATTTATATTCTTTTGATTCCAACAAGGTTAAATGTATAGGCCTAATCAAAGACTTATGCATCACCCTAGCCCAAATCCCAGCCAAGAGTATGGTAATGGATATAGTAGTTGCGAACATTCCCCCAAAGTACAGTATGTTACTATCAAGGTCATGGGGAGCCAAGCTGAAAGGAACTCTGCAGCTAGATATGTCTTATGCTATTGTTCCAGTCTTTGGACAACAAAGAAGACTTTACAGGGAAACTTTGATGAAATACATGGTCAGTAGTCAACAAAAACCTCATAATTATCCCTTGTACTCAGCCCACTCCGACCTGGATTCTTTCATCTTATACAATGACGGTGACCTGGAAGGACAAATTGCCCATCTGGAAAGTAACACAACTGACCCAAAGGAAAATAAAGAAATCTTTAAGGCGAGGGAGGTCGAAAATGTGGAAAGTGAGGAATTGCCAGCAGATGTTTGGAGCATGGATTTCGATGGTGCAGTGAGCAAAGAGGGAGCTAGAGCTAGAGTTTGGTTACATAATCACAGATCAAGGTATTCAGAGAACCATTCCTACAAACTAAATTTCCAATGTACTAACAATATAGCTGAGTACGAAACTTTGATGCTCGGCCTGAAGCTATTGAAGAAAGTTGGTGACAAGCAGATAATGGTAAGGGGTGATTCTGAATTGATTATCAAGGAAATCAAAGGTGAGTATGCAGCAAAACATCCTAGAATTAGAGCCTATAGGAATGTTGTTTTGGACGCTCTTAAATGTTTTACTGAGATTGATTTGCAGGTAATTCCTAGGGGACAAAATATACTCGCAGATGGGCTGGCCACATCAGCAGCTACCTGTAAAATCCTTTTTCTTCCCACTCCCAATTACACAATGGAGGTAAAATGCAAACCAACCATTCTTGACAACATCAGATATTGGCAAGTATTTGGAAATGACGATCAGATCCAAGATTTTCTACAATGTAAGAATGATTTCGAATGTACAAACATAGATTTAGAAAATGATGATGAATTTGTGAATAAATCTGTTTTTGAGAATGGTAGTGTAAATAAAATAGATGTGGAAGAATTTAATGAAAATGAGGTAGATTCAGATATTCTACAATTGAAAAATAATGTGTTACCTAGAGATTTAGTTATGTAAGAAGACTTGTTTAATTTTAATGATGTATCAAAAAAACCAAAAATTGAAGCTAGCGGTAAAGAGGTGGAAGATTGCAACATAGGAACAGAAGAAAACCCCAAAATGATAAAACTGTCTAAATCTCTGCCATTGTAGGAAAGAAGCAAATACATTTAACTTTTTAAGGAATACATAGATGTTTTTTCCTGGGGCTACAAGGACTTGAAATCCTATGACACAAGTATCATACAACATTGGATTCCCATAAAAGAAGAACACAAACCTTTCAGACAGAAACTTAGGAGAATCAAGCCCAAGTTACTACCCCTGATAGAGAAAGAAATCAAAAAGATGTATGATGCTAAGATTATAGTTCCCTTGAGATTCTCAAAGTGGGTCTCTAACCTAGTCCCTACCAGGAAGAAAATCGGTGAGATCAGACTTTGCATAGATTTCAGAAATCTGAACAAAGTCTCTCTTAAAGACAATTACCCATTGCCCAAAATGGACCATATTTTGCAAAAGGTAATTGGATCGAGTAGAATTTCTTTATTAGACGGTTTTTCGGGTTACAACCAAGTTCTGGTTCATCCAGAAGATCAAGAAAAGACAACATTCACCACACCTTGGGGAACCTTCATGTATGTGAAGATGCCATTTGGCTTAATGAATGTTGGTGCTACTTTCCAAAGGGCAATGGATATCGCTTTTGTGGACGAACTGGGAAGATTTATATTCATATACCTGGATGATGTGACTGTATACTCTCAGTCTGACGAAGAACATCTGTAGCATCTCAGACGCGTGTTTGAGAAATGTAGAAAATTCGGGATTTCATTAAATCCAAAGAAGTCTTTGTTCAAATTGGAGGAAGGCAAGTTACTGGGACACATAATCTCCAAGGATGGAATTAGAATCGATCCCAGTAGGATAGAAGTCATTCAGAAGGTAGAACATCCCAGGAACTTAAAAGAACTGCAATCATTCATAGGCAAAATAAATTTCCTTAGGAGGTTCATTCCTAACTTAGCAGAACTTCTCATGAACATCACTAACATGTTGAAAAAGGACACAAAAATCAAATGGAACACCGAAGCCAAACAGTCTTTTGAATAGGTAAAGCATGCACTTACCCAAGCCCCAGTTATGATCAGCCCAGACTATTCCAAATATTTTTATCTTTTCTCTTTTGCCTCTGAGCACATTATAGCAGCAGTATTGTTGCAGAAAAACAGTGAAGGGTACGAGCAACCCATAGCATTTTTCAGCAAAGCTTTATGAGACGCTGCATTGAATTACAATATTATGGAGAAACAAGCCTTTTCTCTGGTAAAGGATATAAAGGATTTCAGAGTCTATATTCTCCATTCTCATACAATTGCATACGTTCCAAATGTAGTGGTAAGAGATATCCTAACTCAGGATAATCCAGATGGTAGAAGAGGGAAATGGATCGTGGTCATTTTGGAATATGGCATCGAAATAAAGCCTACTAAATTGATCAAGGGACAGGGTTTGGCTAAACTAATGGCAGAATTAAATTGTAATGCTCTAGATATAAATTTCTTGGTTGCAGTTGACGAACAGGAAGAGCAGGCGACTCCAAAGGCAAAGGAGGTATTTTTAAATTCTCCCTGGTATGCAGACCTCATTTTTGTACTTCAAAACTTACAAGATCCTCCTGGTCTAACTAAGACCAGAGCCAGATTTATCAAACTAAAAGCATTAAAAAAATTTATTCTAGAAGCTAATCTATATTGGAGAGATCTTGGTGGTATTTTTCTTAATTTCTTGTTGAAAGACGAAGCTGACAAAGTTCTGCAAGAGTTCCATGCAGACGATTGTGGAGGACATCTGAGCTGGAAGGCCACAGCCAAAAAACTCTTGAGAGATGGTTTCTATTGGCCTACATTGTTTGTTGATGTTCATAATAGAGTTACGTCCTATCATAAATGTTAGATTTTCGAAGGTAAAAAGAAGTTCTTGCCTCTTCCCATGAAACCCATATTAGTTGAAGCCCCTTTCCAACAATGGGATTTGGACTTTATTGGAGAAATACACCCATCCTCTTCAGGCCAACATAAGTGGATCCTCACATCCATAGATTATTTCACCAAATGCATCGAGGCTATGCCATGCAGGCAAGCAACTGACTCTGTTATCATAAAAATTTCAGAAACTAATATCTTATCTCGTTTTGGATGTCCCGGGAAAATTATAGCTGACAAAGCAGTAGCTTTTAGATCCAAAAAACTCATATATTTTTGCAGCCAATACCACATTACTTTGGGACATTCCACAACCTATTATCCCCAAGGAAATGGGTTAGTTGAGTCCTCAAACAAAAGTTTGGTGAATATCCTCAAGAAAACATTACAAGAAAACAAGAAGTCCTGGCATAATAAATTGGTTTTTGCACTATGGGCAGATAGACTAAGTAATAAAAGATCTTTTGGTATGTGTCCATATTAACTGGTATATGGGACTGAGGCAATTTTTCCACCTCTGGGAGTTCCAGTCATGAAATTATTGCAGGAAGCTCAGGCAAATCCTAATGATATTCAAAGAAGAATAAATCTAATGATTGAGTTACAACAATCTAGAGAAGAAGTGTACAATAGAACTCAATTGATCCAGGAAAATATTAAAAAGATTTATGATAAGAGAACCAAAGAAGATAATTTTGAATTAGGTGATCTAGTTTTGAAATGAGACTCCAGAAATGAAGATAAAGGAAAACATGGAAAGTTCGATAGTTTGTGGAAGGGTCCCTACATCATTCAGGCCTACAGAGGAAATAGTGTTTTCTTGCTTAATAGTATTGACAGATCAGACCTGCCCGGGGGAGTTGTAAATGGCAGGATGCTGAAGCATTATCTTCTGCCTCAATAGAGAGATCCCCATCCTTTTTCCATTGTACATATAAATTTTTTTGCAAGCATTTATGTGTAGGTGTTGTTGTTCAGATGTTTGAAGCCCACATAGAAGGCCCTAAGACATTGAATAATACCATCAAAATTTTCAAAATAAAGCAAGTCAAACAACAGAAGAAACTCTAGAGGAAGTTTTTCAAGACAACAAGAAACATGATTCTTGGCATCTCACAAGGAGGATACCATCCCCAGGTGGATCCACTGTTATAACAATATAATTTATAGGATCAACTGGTTATTGTGATTTTATTCCTTTAATGTTTTTGGCTAGCAGATATTGTTGTATTCTGAAATAAAAGAAAAAGAAGAAAAGAAAAAGAAGTGAAAAGAAAAGAAAAACAAAAGAGGGCAAAAAGGAAAATGGATAAAAGCCCCATGAAATGACAATGACTTGATCCATACAGTTTAAACATGGCCAAGTCTTTTAAATTTAAGTATCTAGGATTAGTGAATAAGCTTGGCTAAACTTTCTAACCTTAGCCAAGTAATCAGGTTAGTTAGTGAATAAATTTGACCAAACAGTCTAATCTTGGTCAAATAGCCCCTAGGTAGAGTATTTTCTTAGTCCAACAGTCTAAGCTGGGCTAAAGGTGCAAATGAGTAGGTTAGGACATAGGTTAGTTAGCTTCCTTTCAATAAAATATGTAAGATAATCGATGAAAAATGCATGATTTTTTATGATGAAATATTTTTCTAACCCCATGGTGATAAAAATCAAAAGAAGGAGTGCGCAAAACCCATAAAAAGTCATCAAGCCTAAGTTCTGCATCATATATTGAATTGCACCCTGGAGATTAAAGATCAGGCCTGGATCTAGGACTGAGTTGTTGGCGCCCAGATCTATGGATCATAAAAGAATCCACACACACACCCCCCCCAATCGTTCGACCTTTAATGATGGGGGGGGGGG
>ML782079.1:216737-265563 GCA_009831015.1 Picea engelmannii | reverse complement strand
AAGGTAATTAAAAGGTGCGCCCATATCCACGACCATCCCGCCAACCCTCAAAGCAACGATCCGCAAGAGTTTATGAACACCCCTCCCCCCCCCCCCCAAACATTCTTCTTTTAACGGTGGTGGGGGTGGGGTCCGACATGATGGTTAAGGAGCATGCTCGAATCAACGACTGATCTAGCTTTGTTTGGATCAATGGTCAGCCATTGATCTCGAACCCCCCAAAATTTTCTACTTTTAAAGGCAGGGAGTGTCCAGAATGAAGCCGTGTCCAGGTAGGCCCCATCCCTACATGACATTATCTCGTCAAATCTTACCTTGCCACTCCAAACTATTCACCACCTATCATTCTTCCAACTCACCACCGTCATTCGGAGATGTCACACCTCGAAACATCAATTGCAAATCCCATTTCGTCACCCCATCAGCATGTCCCCTCCAACTAACTGTTATGGGTCATATTCATTTCGTTCATCTTCAAATCACCTTTCTGCACGTCAACATTTTTCACACGTCAGATGTCCTTCACCTAACCATCTCACGCTCTAAACGACCCGTTGGCCATTTATGACTGGCCACATACCGGTTGTTCATCTGACTTGTCCTGTTTCGCCCAACGGATACCCGTTCACTAAACTTCAACCCCGTTTCGGTCAGTTCCCATTCCACTCACACTCCCTGCATATCAGAGACTCATTTCCCGTCGCCTCTGCAACACCTCATCCAACCAAAGTTTTTGCCTACTAACGTGTGTTTAGTGTGCAGGTATCGGTGGATTTTGACGCATGAGCAAGTTGTAATATGTATTCTTTTCAAAGAGATCATTCCAGTAATACAAGGAGATGTTTCACAGGATTCCTGTGGTTTAATTGTTGGTGAAGTTCTATCTGTCTTCGTAAAAAAATTATTTCTCAGTTATCATGTTGTTTTCTATTCTAATCTATAACAGAAGTTAAAGTTGCAGAATTTGCCTTTGCGTACTTTGTTCTCAATCTTTTACAGATTTATATGTTTTCTTTCCGATGTTATAATAAAGAAATTCTTAATTGCTTCTTTGTTTTAACGGATATCTCACCTTTTCTTCAAATCCATCATTTTATTTCTAAAAGAATCCAACAATTGCATTTCCTTGCCCTATAAAACGAATCTTTCAAAAGTTGTCCTCTGATCTCCTTTTATGAAACAGACCCCATAGCCCAATGGAAGCGTAAATAAAATTCAGCCAGTCTATTTAAAAAACACAAACAACTTGGTATTATTCTTTATAACTAGCCTAAAACATGAAAAATCCAAACAAATCTAAATCTTACAGAGAGATCCCTCTCTCAAACCGGCAGGGCTAGATCCCAGTTTTGAAGTGGTTGGTTAGGTTTACCTCTTGTAAATTATTTCTACCCTTTATACAACCTCTGGGAATTTACAAAGTGATAACACCCTAAAAAAAGCTACAAGGTTGAGGTCAAGTACAGGCCAACAATACCAGATAATATGAAGTACGAGCAAGTTTTCGAGGACAAAAAACAGATAGAAAGCTTCCTTCACCAGCTATGGTTGCAAGATATGCCCCCTTGGTGTTGGCTTCTCCCTTGCATGCCATGCCTCAATATTATCACACTAGACTCCCTCGGTACGACAATACTAGTTCTATTAACGCACAACAACATGTTGACAAAATGAATGATTACTTTGATCTGCAGGAAGTGGATGAAACTGATGTACAAATGAGATTATTTGCACAAAGTCTGACTGGAGAAGTTAAAAAGGGTTTAAAGCCTTACGTCCTGCTTCGATAAATGATCTTACTGCTTTTCACAGAAGTTTTCTGGATAGATGGGAGGTTAAGAAAAATCCACTGCAGATATTATCAGAGTATGAGAACATCAAAAGGAATCAGGGAGAAACAGTGCAGGATTACTGCACCAGGTTCAATAATATTTACAATGCCATCCCTGCTAATATCAAACCCCCTCAAGGTTTGGCACTTATCAAGTTTCCAGATGGATTTGACGCTAACATGTCATATCAGTTAAGGGAAATAAATTCAGCTACTTTGGAAGACATGCAGAAAAGCGCAGTAAGCGTGGAGGCTAATCTACTAGCTAGAAGGGCTAGACAAAGAACAGAGAGGAGGGTCACAATCAAAGAGGAACCTTCCACATCCTCTTCAGATACCAAATTAGACTCTTTAGCTAGAGCGATGGAGAGAATGATGGAGAGACTTACTATAACTGAAATAAATCCCCCCAGAGATAACCAAGATGCTCCTCCAATCCGAAACCCAAATTTCAGAAGAAATCCACCCTAGATCAGGCAGAGAGATCCTAGATATCAAAGAGAAAAGAGGGGACCAGATCGGTAGATCAGACCACCCCTCCAGGAGAATTACACTAATAATGGGGAGGAAGTACTCGAGGAATTTGATGACACTCACATAAACGTCATGGGCGTTCAGGAAAATGAATCCATTTTCATCACCCAGGAAGAGCACAAGATGTTCCTTTTGTCAGAAACAGAGGTAAATGAGGAAGGAGATAAAACAGAACAAGAGGGTTTCGAAAATGCTATTATGGAGGTACATAGGCAGTATAACTTGAGGAGCAAGAAAACAAATGACAACCCTCCAAAAAGACTGTTGAAATAAAGAAAGTAGTTGAAACTAAGAAAACCTCAGAAAACCCTCCCAAGAAGATCCTTGAGAGAAATACATTTGAAGCTTCCACACCAAAGTCTGCAAAGATTCTACAAAGAGCAAATCAGACTGAAGTTTCATCAATTGGTCAAACAAGCCAACCAAGGACATCTGGCCACAAAATTCCAACAGATAAACCTGAAGTACAGACCTTAAGTAAGGTATCAACTGCATTCAGGCTTGAAGGGGAATTAGCTAATTTGAAAATTCCCATTCCGCTCTTGGAATTAATGAACAAAAATGCTTTCAGGTCGCAGGTGATTAAAGATTTAAGCATCGAACCTGAAATAGGTACTAACGCATTGGATGTCGGATCGACAAATCATTCAGACACAGTAAATCTTGTTGATGACCGACCAAAGCTCCTTTTTGGTCCTGAAGTAGATGGTCAGACTGATAATGGAGCTATCGCACCTTTTTACATCAACCTAAACATCCATGACTTGATATTACACAACGTTATGTTGGATTCAGGTGCCTCTCACAACCTGGTGCCTAAGGCAGTAATGGAAAAGTTGGGACTTGAAGTCACCAGACCATACAAGGATTTACATTCTTTTGATTCAAGCAAGGTTAAATGTATAGGCCTAATCAAATACTTATGCATCACCCTAGCCCAAATCTCGGCCAAGAGTATGGTAATGGATATAGTAGTTGCGAACATTCCCCCAAAGTACAATACGTTACTATCAAGGTCATGGGGAGCCAAGCTGAAAGGAACTCTGCAGCTAGATATGTCTGATGCTATTGTTCGAGTATTTGGACAACAAAGAAGACTTTACGAGGAAACTTTTATGGAATACATGGTCAGTAGTCAAGAAAAACCTCAAAATTACCCCCTGTAGTCGGCCCACTCTGACTTGGATTCTTTCATCTTATACAATGACGGTGACCTGGAAGGACAAATTGCCCTGCTGGAAAGTAACACAATTGATCCAAAGGAAAATAAAGAAATCTTTAAGGAGAGGGAGGTTGAAACTATGGAAAGTGAGGAATTGTCAGTAGATTTTTGGAGCATGGATTTCGATGGTGCAATGAGCAAAGAGGGAGCTAGAGTTGGAGTTTGGTTACATAATCACATATCAAGGTATTCAGAGAACCATTCCTACAAACTGAATTTCCAATGCACTAACAATATAGCTGAGTACAAAGCTTTGATGCTTGGCCTGAAACTATTGAAGAAAGTTGGTGCCAAGCAGCTAATGGTAAGGGATGATTCTGAATTGATTATCAAACAAATCAAAAAGTGAGTATGTAGCAAAACATCCCAGACTTAAAGCCTATAGGAATGTTGTTTTGGATGCTCTTAAATCTTTTACTGAGATTGATTTGCAGGTAATGCCTAGGGGACAAAATATACTCGTAGATGGGCTGGCCACATCGGCAGCTACCTGTAAAATCCCTTTTCGTCCCACTCGCAATTACACAGTGGAGGTAAAATGCAGACCAATCGTTCTTAACAACATCAGATATTGGCAAGTATTTGGAAATGACGATCAAATCGAAGATTTTCTATAATGTAAGAATGATTTGGAATTTACAAACACAGATTTAGAAAATGATGATGAATTTGTGAATAAATCTGTTTTTGAGAATGGTAGTGTAAATAAAATAGATGTGGAAGAATTTAATGAAAATGAGGTAGATTTGGATATTCTACAATTGAAAAATAAAGTGTTACCTAGAGGTTTAGTTCTGTTAGAAGACTTGTTTGATTTTAATGATGTAGCCAAAAAAACAAAAATTGAAGCTAGCAGTAAAGAGGTGGAAGATTGCAACATAGGAACAGAAGAAAACCCCAAAATGATAAAACTGTCTAAATCTCTGCCAGCGAAGCAAAAAACCAAATACTTTGAATTTTTTATGGAATACATAGATGTTTTTGCCTGAGGCTATGAGGACTTGAAATCCTATGACACAAGTATCACACATCATCAGATTTCCATAAAAGAAGAACACAAACCTTTCAGGCAGAAACTTAGGAGAATCAATCCCAAGTTACTTCCCCTGATAAAGAAAGAAATCAAAAAGATGTATGATGCTAAGATTATAGTTCCCTTGAGATTCTCAAATTGGGTCTCTAACCTAGTCCCTACCAGGAAGAAAATCAGTGAGATCAGACTTTGCATAGATTTTAGAAATCTGAACAAAGTCTCTCTTAAAGACAATTACTCATTGCCCAAAATGGACCATATTTTGCAAAAGGTAGTTGGTTCGAGTAGAATTTCTTTATTAGATGGTTTTTCGGGTTACAACCAAGTTCTGGTTCATCCAAAAGATCAATAAAAGAAAGCATTCGCCACACCTTAGGGAACCTTCATGTATCAGAAGATCAAGAAAATACATCATTCACCACACCTTGGGGAACCTTCATGTATCAGAAGATGCCTTTTGTCTTAATGAATGTTGGTGCTACTTTCCAAAGGGCAATGGATATTGCTTTTGTGGACAAACTGGGAAGATTTATAGTCATATACCTGGATGATGTGACTGTATACTCTCAGTCTGATGAAGAACATCTGCATCATCTCAGACGTGTGTTTTAGAAATGTAGAAAATTCAGGGTTTCATTAAATCGAAAGAAGTCTTTGTTTGGATTGGAGGAAGGCAAGTTACTGGGACACATAATCTCCAAGGATGGAATCAAAATCGATCCCAATAGGATAGAATCCATTCAGAAGGTAGAACATCACAGGAACTTAAAAGAACTGCAATCATTCATAGGCAAAATAAATTTCCTTAGGAGGTTCATTCCTAACTTAGAAGAACTTCTCATGAACATCACTAACATGTTTAAAAAGGACACAAAAATCAAATGGAACACCGAAGCCAAACAATCTTTTGAACAGGTAAATCATGCACTTACCCAAGCCCCGATTCTGATCATCCCAGACTATTCCAAATATTTTTATCTTTTCTCTTTTGCCTATGAGCACACTATAGTTGCAGAATTGTTGCAGAAAAACAGTGAAGGGTACAAGCAACCCAAAGCATTTTTTAGCAAAGCTTTAAGATACGTTGCATTGAATTACAATATTATGGAGAAACAAGCCTCTGTTTTAGTAAAGCCTATAAAGTATTTCAGAGTCTATATTCTCCATTCTCATACAATTGCATACGTTCCAAATGCAGTGGTAAAAGATATCCCGACTCAGGATAATCCAGATGGAAGAAGAGGGAAATGGATCACGGTCATTTTGGAATATGGCATCGAAATAAAGCCTACTAAATTGATCAAAGGACAGGGTTTGGCTAAACTGATGGCAGAATCAAATTGTAATGCTCTAGATATAAATTTCTTGGCTGCAGTTGACAAACAGGAAGAGCAGGCGACTCCAAAGGTAAAAGAGGTATTTTTAAATTCTCCCTGGTATGCAGACCTCATTTTTGTACTTCAAAACTTACAAACTCCTCCTGGTCTAACTAAGACCAAATCTAGATTTATCAAACTGAAAGCATTAAAATTTTGTATTCTAGAAGCTAATCTATATTGGAGAGATCCTGGTGGTATTTTGCTTAATTGCCTGTTGAAAGACGAACCTGACAAAGTTCTGTGGGAGATTGTGGAGGACATCTGAGCTGGAAGACCACAACCAACAAAATCTTGAGAGTTGGTTTCTATTGGCCTACATTGTTTGTTGATGTTCATAACAGAGTTATGTCCTGTCATAAATGTTAGATTTTCGAAGGTAAAAAGAAGTTTTTGCCTCTTCACGTGAAACCCATATCAGTTGAAGCCCCTTTCCAACAATGGGGTTTGGACTTTATTGGAGAAATACACCCGTCCTCTTCAGGCCAACATAAGTGGATCCTCACAGCCACAGACTATTTCACCAAATGGATCGAGGTTGTGCCATGCGGGCAAGCAACTGTCTATGTTATCATAAAAAATTTAGAAACTAATATCTTATCTTGTTTTGGATGTCCCATGAAAATTATAGCTGACAGCGCAGCGGCTTTCAGATCCAAAAAAATCATATATTTTTGTAGCTAATACCACATTACTTTGGGACATTTCACATATTATTATCCCCAAGGAAATGGGTTAGCTGAGTCCTCAAACAAAAGTCTAGTGAATATATTGAAGAAAACATTACAAGAAAACAAGAAGTCCTGGCATAATAAATTGGTTTTTGCACTATGGGCAGATAGACTGAGTAATAAAAGATCCATTGGTATGTCTCCATATCAACTGGTATATGGCACTGAGGCGATTTTTCCTCCTTCAATGGGAGTTCAGTCATGAAATTATTGCAGGAAGCTCAAGCAAAGCCTAACGATAGTCAAAGAAGAATAAATCAAATGATTCAGTTACAACAATCTAGAGAAGAAGTGTACAACATAACTCAATTGATCCAGAAAAATATTAAAAAGATTTATGATAAGAGAACCAAAGAAGATAATTTTGAATTATGTGATCTAGTTTTGAAATGGTACTCCAGAAATGAAGATAAAGGAAAACATGGAAAGTTCGATAGTTTATGGAAGGGTCCCTACATCATTCAGGCCTACAAAGGAAATAATGTTTTCTTGCTTAATAGTATTAACAGATCGGACCTGCTAGGGGGAGATGTAAATGGCAGGATGTTGAAGCATTATCTTTCGCCTCAATAGAGAGATCACTATCCTTTTTCCATTGTACATATCATTTGTTTTGCAGGCATTTGTGTGTAGGTGTTGTCGTTCAAATGTTTGAATCCCGCAGAGAAGGCCCTAAGACATTGAATAATACCATCAAAATTTTCAAAATAAAGCAAGTCAGACAACAGAAGAAACTCTAGAGGAAGTTTTTCAAGACAACGAGAAATAGGATTTTTGGCATCTCACAAGGAGGATACCATTGCTAGGTGGAGCCACTGTTATAACCCTATAATTTATAGGATCAACTAGTGATTGTGATTTTGTTCCTTTAGTGTTTTTGGCTAGCAGATATTGTTGTATTCTAAAATAAAAGAAAAAGAAGAAAAGAAAATGAAAAAAGAAGAAAAGAAAAAGAAGTGAAAAGAAAAGAAAAATAAAAAATGAGAAAAATAAAAGAGGGCAAAAAAGAAAATGGATAAAAGCCCCATGAAATGACAATGACTTGATCCATACAGTTTAAACATGGCCAACTCTTTTAAATTTAAGTATCTAGGATTAGTGAATAAGGTTGGCTAAACTATCTAACCTTAGCCAAGTAATCATGTTAGTTAGTGAATAATTTGACCAAATAGTCTAATCTTGGTCAAATAGCCCCTAGGTAGAGTATTTTCTTAGTCCAACAGTCTAAGCTGGGCTAAAGGTGCAAATGAGTAGGTTAGGACATAGGTTAGTCAACTTCCTTTCAATAAAATATGTAAGATGGTCGATTAAAAATGCATGATTTTTTACGATGAAATGTTTTTCTAACCCCATGGTGATAAAAATCAAAAGAAGCAGTGCACAAAACCCATAAAAAGTCATTAAGCCTAAGTTCTGCATCATATATTGAATTGTGCCCTCGAGATTAAAGATTGGGCCTAGATCTACGACTGAGTTGTTGGCGCCCAGATCTACGGATCAGAAAAGATTCCGGACCCCCCCCGATCGTTCGACCTTTAACGATGGGGGGGGTTCCAAAAGGTAATTAAAAGGTGCGCTCAGATCTACGGTTCCCCCTCCAGCGTGCAAATGGACGACTCTGAAAATATTTTGGATCCACCCGATTGTTCGACCTTTAACGATGGGGGGGGGTCCAAAAATGTAATTAAAAGGTGTGCTCAGATCTACGGTTCCCCGACTAGCGTGCAAATGGACGTCTCTGAAAAGATTTTGGACCCCCCCCCCCGATCGTTCAACCTTTAACGATGGGGGGGATCCAAAAATGTAATTAAAAGGTTAAAAGGTGTGCTCAGATCCACGGTCATCCCGCTAGCGCGCAAATCAATGGTCCGCAAGAGTTTCTGAACCCCCCCGCCTCCGACCATTCTACTTTTAATGATGGGGGGGGGGGTCCAACATGATAGTTAAGGAGAGCGCTCGAATCAATGGCTAATCTAGCTTTGTTCAGATCAATGGTCATCCATTTATCCCGAACCCAGGACGACATTTTGAAGGGCTTTCTGCTTTATGAAAAGTTCTGACGAGGAAGAGAATTCCTTTATGCTTTTCTACTTTTAAAGGTAGGGGGAGTCTGGAATGAAGTCGTGTTCAGGCAGGCCCCATCCCTACGTGGCATTATCTCGTCACATCTTACCTTGCCACTCCAAACTATTCACCGCCTATCATTCTTCCAACTCATCACCGTCATTCAGAGATGTCACACCCTGAAACATCATTTGCAAATCCCATTTCGTCACCCTGTCAGCATGTCCCCTCCAACAAACCGTTACGGGTCATATTCATTCCGTTCATCTTCAAATCACCTTTCTACACGTCAATAGTTTTCACACGTCATATGTCCTTCACCTTACCATCTCACGCTCTAAACGACCCTTTGGCCATTTATGACTGGCCACATACTCGTTGTTCATTTGACCTGTCCTTTTTCACCCAACAGATACTTGTTCACTAAACTTCAACCCCATTTCGGTCAGATCCCATTCCACTCACACTCCCTGCGTATCAGAGACTCATTTCCCTTCACCTCTGCAACACCTCATCCAACCAGAGTTTTCGCTTACTAACGTGTGTTTAGTGTGCAAGTATCGGTGGATTTTGACCCCCGAGCAAGTTGTAATCTGTATTCTTTTCAAAGAGATCATTCCAGTAATACAAGGAGACGTTTCACAGGATTCCTGCGTGTTAATTGTTGGTGAAGTTCTATCTGTCTTCGTAAAAGTTTTCTTTCTCAGTGATCATGTTGTTTTCTAATCTATTATCTAAAAGAAGTTAAAGTTGCAGAATTTGCCTTTGCGTACTCTGTTCTTAATCTTTTACAGATTTATATGTTTTCTTTCCGATGTTATAATAAAKAAATTCTTAATTGATTCTTTGTTTTAACGAATATCTCACCTTTTCTTCAAATCCATTATTTCATTTCTAAAAGGATCCAACAATTGCATTTCCTTGCCCTGTATAACAAATCTTTCAAAAGTTATCCTCTGATCTCCTTTTATGAAACAAACCCCATAGCCCAATGGAAGCGTAAATAACATTCAACCAGTCTATTTAAAAAACACAAATAACTCGGTATTATTCTTTATAACTCGCCTAAAACCTGAAAAATCCAAACAAATCTAAATCTTACAGAGAGATCCCTCTCTGAAACTGGCAGGGCTAGATCCCAGTTTCAAAGTGGTTGGTTAAGGTTACCTCTTGTAAATTATTTCTGCCCTTTATACAACCTATGGGAATTTACAGAGTGCTAACACCCTAAAAAAAGCTACAAGGTTGAGGTCAAGTACAGGCCAACAGTACCAGATAATATGAAGTACTGACAAGTTTTTGAGGAGGAAAAACAGATAGAAAGCTTCCTCAAGATGGAGAATGAGTTTGGAAATTGGAACATTGATGATGAATACTGTGATGATGAGGTGGAAGCGACTGCTTTCACGAAAGAGGGGTATTTTGACAATCAGATTGCAAGCAGAGACATCGTTCAGCTAAAAAGAAACATCATTCCCAAGGGTCTGGTCCCGTTGGAGAAACTCTTTGATAATAATTACGTGGCTAGAAGTTTGAACATTATAGTAAATGAAGGGGATTTGGAAGATTGCAATATTGGGACTCCAGAGTATCCAAAGATCGTTAAGCTATCCAGAAAGCTTAACCCTGAAGTCAAGGAGAGATACGTAAAATTGATCAAAGAGTTCCCTGATGTTTTTACCCGGAGCTATGATGATTTGAAAGTCTATGACACAAGTATAATTCAACATGTTATCCCAATCAAAGAATATCACAAGCCATTCAAACAAAAATTGAGAACGATAAATCCTTTGTTGCTACCCCTGATTGAGAAAGAAGAAAAGAAACTATTTGAAGCCAAAATCATCGTGTCCCTGAGATTTTCCAAATGGGTGGAAAATTTGGTGTCAGTCAGAAAAAAGAGTGGTGAAATCAGGTTGTGTGTGGATTTCAGGAATCTAAACAAAGTATCTCTAAAGGAAAATTCTACCCACTACCAAAGATGGATCATATTTTATAGAATGTGGTGGGATCTCAGAAGATGTCAATGTTAGATGGCTTCTCTCAATACAATCAGATTATGGTGCACCCTGACGATCAAGAAAAGACATCATTCACAACACCTTGGGGAACATTCATGTATGCCAAGATTCCTTTTGGGCTCATGAATGCAGGGGTGACATTTCAGAGAGCTATGGACATAGATTTTGCTGATGAGAAGGACAAATTCATTGTTATCTACTTGGATGATATCACTGTGTATTCTGCCTCGGATGATGAACACCTCAAGCATCTAATAACGACATTTAAAAAATGCAGAAAGTTTGGTATATCATTGAATCCTAAGAAGTCAAATTTTTCCATGGAAGAAGGAAAGCTATTGGGTCATATTATTTCAAAAGATGGGATAAAGTTAGATCCCAACAAAGTTGAGGGAATCTTGAAAATTGGCATACCTAGAAGTAAAAAAGAGGTTCAATCTTTCCTGGGGAAAGTAAATTTTCTGAGAAGGTTTATACCAAATTTGGATGAAATAATAAAACACATCACCAACATGCTCAAGAAGGGAAATGAAATAAAGTGGATTCCTGAAGCAAGAAAATACTTTGAAGACATCAAACTGGCATTGACCAAGGTTCCAGTACTTTCAAGTCCTAATTTTGAGAAGTATTTCATATTGTTCTCTTTCGCCTCAGAACACACAATTGTTGGTGTTTTACTCCAGAAAGATGACGAGAATTTTGAGAAACCCATAACGTATTACAACAAGACATCGAGGGATGCTCCTTTGAAATATGACATCATGGAGAAGCAAGCATATGCTCTAGTCAAAGCTTGGAAAGAATTCCGAGTTTACATCCTACATTCCCATACTACTTCTTATGTACCCATCAACTCAGTGAAAGACATCCTAACCCAGCCTGATCCTGAAGGAAAGAAGGGAAAGTGGATAACAGTGTTGTTAGAAGACGACCTTGATATCAAACCCACCAAGTTGATCAAAGGATAGGGGCTTGCAAAGTTGATGGCACATACCAATTGTGAACTCTTGGGAATTAATTTCATCACAGACCTGTCAGAGGGTGCAACAAAGGAGAGGACAACTCCACAAATATCCCAGAAATTTCTCGATTCTGCATGGTATGCAGATATCGTCTTTGTTTTGAAGAATTTGCAGGCTCCTCCTGAATTAAGTAAAACAAAGGCAAGATTCTTGAAACTGAAGGCAACAAATTTTTGAATAGTAAAATAATATATATATTGGAAAGATGTAAGGGGAATTTTATTGAGTTGTTTGATAGAAGAAGAAGCAAAAAAGACCATCAGCGAATTCCATAAGGGTGACTGTGGAGGTCATCATTATTGGAAGAAAATTGTGCATAATATTTTGAGGGTTGGGTTTAGTTGGCCCAACATTTTTCCTGATGTCTATCAAGAGGTTTCAAAATGCCATGAATGTCATATTTTTTATGGAAAAGGAAAATTGCAGCCTCTGCCTTTGAAACACATTTTTGTCGAAGCTCCTTTAAGACAATGGGGCCTTGATTTTATAGGGGAAATACATCCACAATCCTCAGCACAACATAGGTGGATTATAATAGCAACAGATTATTTCACCAAGTGGATTGAGGCAGTTCCCACCAGGAAGGCAACAAATGATGTTATCATCCGGTTTTTAGAAAAAAAAATTATGTCTAGGTTCAGGTGCCCGACTAAGATCATAACAGACAATGTAGTAGCTTTCAAGTCCAAGAAAATAGAAAAATTCTACAGTGATTACAATATCACCCTTGGTCATTCTACATCATACTACCCTTAAGGGAATGGGTTGGCTAAGTCTTTGAATAAAAGCTTAGTCAGAATCATCAAAAAACTATTGCAAGAGAATAAAAAGGCATGGCACAAAAATCTATCCACGCACTGTGGGTGACAGAATATCCCCAAAAAGATCCATTGCCATGTCCCCTTTCCAGATCGTCTATGGCACTGAAAAAAAAATTCCTACTACATTGGGGTTGCCAGTAATGAGACTATTGCAGGAGCAAGATGCAAAGACAGATGCCACACAAAGAAGGAAGGATGAACTCATCAGTGTACAACAAGCGAGAGAAAAAGATTTCAACAATAATCAATTGTGCCAAAACAAGATCAAAGAGGATTTTGACAGACATACCAAGGTGGATAACTTTGAACCATGAGATTTGGTACTAAAATGGGATGGCAGAAATGAAGATAAGGGAAAACATGGGAAATTTGATCACCTATGGCTGGGCCTATTCAAAATTGCAGCATACAGTGGGAGTAATGCCTACTTACTACAGGAGAGTAATGGAGACATCGTTGGAGGAGGGCATGTGAATGGCAGGTTCCTCAAGTATTACATTGTTTAAACAATCATCACCCCATCCATTCATTGTACATAATCATTTTTACATTTTCTTTTTGCATAAAGAAGTTGGAATAAAAGAAACATAGTTGAAGCTCGAGGTGAAGGCCCTGAGATATGCTGGGTCGATTTTGAGTTTTTGAATAAAGGCTAGTGGATTCATATCACATGAATAAATCACAGCCCAACGGGTAGGCACTTGGTCTACAGTTCTTTGCTACCTCGCAGGGACAATAACATCTCCAGTTGGAGCCTATGTTATCACCATAACAATTTTCAGATAGGATCCAAGTCTCGAAAATTTAGCAAGGAACTACATCGGTACGGAGGCGTGATAGTTTGGAGGATGGGGTCACATATGGCAGGATATGGATAAATCTAGCGGAGACACGAGGGTGATGGGACCCATCGAGCTAAAGATCTCAAATACCATAGATCAACGATCATCAACCATATCGCGCAGAGAACTAGCACGAGGCTTAATTATGTGAGAGCGGGTCGGGGAAAATACCATGGTTTCACTTTGCAGACATGTGGTGCCACCAGAGGCATATCGGAGAAAAAAGCGGTCTACTCCAAACCATTTTATCTTGTTCCCGATATCAAGAAGTAGTGGCGGGTCGTAGATCTCGAGCAATCCAGATCAACAATCGGGAGACATATCGGGCGATGAAGTAATGTGAAGGTTAATAACTCGAGAGCGGGTCGAGGAAAATACCATACTTTCACTTCGTAGACATGTAGTGCCACTAGAGGCATATCGGGGCGAAAAGCAGTCTACCTAAAATCGTTTTGTCTTGCCCCCAATATCGAAAAACGCATATAAAAGGAGGGCCCCCGATCATTATTTTATGATATTTCAAATCATTCGAACATTAAAAAATTGGCACAAACACTCTGTTCATACAAAACTCACACATCCTCCATTGATTCACAAGTATTTTTCATCATATCCATGAACCCTATCATTTTATCCGTAACAGAGCAACACCCTGCCTCTAAAGAAGAAGCCCTAATTGATAGGGACTCTGATGTGTTTGACACCAAAATAACCGTCTCACTCATTTCCGTATCTAGAGAAAATTTATTAGACAATGTCAAGAAACGAATACCCTTCCTCCAAGCGGTCTGAGCCTCCATTACCCCTTACGCCATAGAAGTCTCCTTCCCTTTCCCAGAGTTCCTAAGCTAGTGTGCAAAACAATAATCGCTAGAAGAAAGGGTCATTTTGAATAAGTTAGGGTCAGAGGTCTTATGTGAATTATATAGCCTGACAATTTGACACACCCTCAGTATACCATAGTCTTCCCCCATAGTGTTAGAGCCCTTCGAGTAAGAAAAACTAATCATAGTTTACAGAGATTCTCCCTCTAAAGTCAAAACCCTATTTTTGAAGACCATTGTTAAACTCGAATATCATTCTAAGAGTTTGTCGTTACCTATGAATGTAAGTGTCATGGTTATTGAGGTCTAGTGGGCCTGCTCCATACTTAATCAAATTCTAGGATTGGATAACGACAAGTTTGTGGTAGAAGTCATGTTGGCTTTCCTGTTGACCTTTTTTCTTTCAGAGTCCAGTCAGTCGGCCTATATTAGTTTTGAAAAGTTCATCGCTAAAAATATGCACCAACAGCTGGTAAACTTCAATTCACTAAGACACTTCAGATACTACACGCACTTGTTGAGAATGTTCCTGGAAACGAATAAGACAGAGTTCCCTGAAGTTGCATTCATTTCAACTGAATGCAAAAGGATCACAATGTTGATTTTTATAAACAAGATCATGTCCATGGTTTATAGTTTAATCTTCGGCACTGGCCTGCCAAGGGTTTTGGGAGAAATTAAAATCTCTTTACAACCCAATCCCGAGAACAGGATAGGAGATTGGATGTTATTCATGCATTCTACTGTGATTTGGGTGTATGGTTATCAAGAAGGACCTCACCTCTTACCTGTCTTCCTGAATCCCAGGGTCTTTTCCCTAGCGTTCATCAGACAAAGAATTATTTCAGAGACAGGGCACTTTCTGAAAATGCACAAGGAATCTAACTTAAAGTTTCCTTTTCTAGTAGGACCATTTGTGGTAAAGACTAGATCACGTTTGCCTTAGATCTAGGTCAAACTCGGTGAATTCAGGATTTACACAATTACAAGGGAGGAAATATGACCCACACCAGGTCATATCTAAAAGAACACGAATGAGCAGACAAGGACCCTATGAGCATGAGCATGTTGAAAGATTTGATAAACTGGAAAATCTGGAAACCTGTGTAGATATGAAATTCACTTTACAACTTGATCAAACACAACAAATAGAGTCAGCCCCGCAGCAGATCCAGACACAGAAAACTTCTCCGAGGTTGATTATTAAAGCTCCCAAGATGAGTGTTTATAACAAAAGGAGCAGTTCAAAGGCTTTGGGCACCAGTGGTCAACAAAATGTTCTCAAGAAAGTGAAAATCACACAGTCCCCACCGATAGTAAACCTACAGGAGGAAGAGCCCAAAGAGAAAATGAGCATGGAGAGGGTGAACAAGCTGAAGACGAGGTTGAAGGGGAAAGTATTGTTGCAAGGAGATAAACATGTAATTTGGGATGCTATTGTTGTTGAAGCTGCTAAATTCAGGGTTTATCTGAATTTTATAAATGACAAAGACAGCATGGTGATCACTGCCCGAAGCAGATGTACTGTTGTTAATGAGACAGTGGCAAAAAAGCCCTCTGAATGGGCCCAGAACTCTATTAATTTGCTAAATTATGTGCCCACTGCTGATCTTCAAACCATTGGGGTAAAAGACAAAATTGCACTGATCATTTGGGCCAGGAGGATCATCGCTAAGCACAATTTTCCCAAGTCGGTTCAAACTAAACCTGTGCAAATGGAATAGAGTATACAAGAGTTTAAGGATACATTTAAACAATTGTTTATCAAGGCCTTCCCACCATTTTGGGATGGTAAAGGGAAATTATACAATCAAGAGGAATACAATTCTCTCCACACTTAGTGCAGAATGGATCATTCAAAATTCGAAGGCCTGGAAGATAATCTGAAGGAACCCAGTTTGGTGGAATATCTGGCTGCCGACTTTGAGATTTTGAATCAGTTCAAGACAATGAAAATCGGGCTGCCAACTATGTCTTACGCTAATTGTATTGATCTGGATATTCTGATAAAGGAAATGATGGATTATGAGATTCCTTCTGACTCACGGTGGAAGGAGATCGTGCAGTTGGGCAGGAAGAAACATTGTTTTCCAGGGACCAATAAGTAACCTCCAGGTGTCACCAAACTGGCAATTTCGACAGAGGATCGCAGCAGGACAAATGGCGCAAAGGAAGCAGAGTAGTCAGAGAGATCCGTCCCTAAGTTATGAAACGTTTTTGTTTCATCATTTTAGATTGGTTCATAGATTGGTCCAAGGGCACCTTTTTGTTGTTTCTGAACTACATTGTAATTTTCTAGAGATGAATTGAATACATATGCATAAGCTTTTGAAGTCTCTATGAAAAGATTCTAATGGTGGTGATATGAGTTTTGTCTTCTCTCATCGTATGTATTTTATGTGATTATTTATTTCCATTTTCACTATCTTATGTTTAAATTGGATAGTTAAAAGCTCAAAATTCATCTTGTGATGCTCTCGACTTAAAGAATTTAAACTGTGTGAATTTCCTGTTAACTAATTTAGAATTCATTTTAGTAATGCTCTGATGCAGTTATTTGTTTTCTCTTTCTTCTTACGCCCTGCTCAGACTCAATTAACAACTCAGATTCATTGTCTCATATAGGCTTTATCCTCTAAAGAGTTATACTGGCCAGTCATTGCTTTCATTCAATTTCAAATTTTTGACTTTATAGCCCTGAGTGTTTGTTGAAGGTGATTCCCCCTACGGACAAGTGGATTCCCTCTTGGTATCTAGACTCCTAAGGCCAAGACAAAAAACTGCTTAACATGGACATAGACTTCCTTTTAGATCTAATCAAGCTAATAAATTAAAGAGAAGGAGAAAGATATGTACCTCATTAGCGACGTTCGTCCTTGCAAAGTCCTGGTTGAGCTTCGATCATGAGCTCCTTGATAGATCCTGTAGAACAAACAAAGGTACAAAAGACTTCCTACTCTACTGATATTAGCTTAATCATAGATCCAACTACTGAAGACAAACTCATATGGAACAAGCACAAGTTTGAAAGAAACAGGCCAAGCATTTATTATTATTGAGAACAAGCAAAAGTACTTACAATCCATTGAATGAAGGTGCAACAACTTCTTCCAGTTCTCCTTTTCCAACCCCTTTGCTCAAATAATCTCCACTAATTGCTTTGATTTCATCTCACTCATGAGACCATAAGTTTGATGTAATTCCCAATCTCCCTTGTACATTTCACCATGAGAAGGCCTCCTTATATAACCTTGGAGAGTTCCAATCACTTGAGAGATCTTTGGGATGAGTTAAGGATTCCTCTCCTTCAGTTGAGGATCTCCCCTAAGATCATGCCTTGACCATCTATTTGAATCCAACTACCTTAAGGAATTGAGGGATTCTTCCCTTATTTGCCTCAACAAACCCATAATTTGCTAAAAAAAAGCGTAGCGCTCCCCCAAAAGGGTGCACAGGGAGCTCAAGCAGTCCCCCAAAGAGGCTCAGGGAGCCCCAATACTCCCTGACAGTGGGTAGGGAAGCGCTCCTCTCCAAAATTCAGTTTTTTTTGTGTGGTTTTTTCAATGGCAAAAGGTTTGTACTCCCTGTCAAGTGACTTCTCTTATTCAAAACTAGTCTTTGGGGTGTCTCAAGTATCTTTGTGATGTCATTAGAAGCACGACATAGACAAGATGGTAGTATGATGTTTTTGACACTTGCAACACTTGTAGTCAGGATGCGACACTTGTAGACAAGATGAGACACTTACAACATTTATAATGACGACACTTGCGACACTATCAAAGTGAGTAATTTTGAGGTGTAACAGATTGTCCCCCAAAGTATGAAGTTAGAAGACGATGATGACTGAAGTACTTTGTAGACTTTTTCGAACAAGGGTATGGACGTAGAGAAATCAAAAAAAGCTGCACACAACCATCAAACAAATATTATGACATGTTTCAAAACCCAAGGCAGACATACCTATGTTTGAGTGATAAAGACTTTTTAGGTATGGCCGCCATAAAATACATTGTGGATCCATAATTATATTGACAAAATGGTATAGCCACTGCAGATATAATGTGGATCTATACTCCTATGACCTGAACTGATCATAGTCATGAAGAATACACAGTGGATCTACGAGACGACAAGACATAGCCACGACCAATACAGAGTGGATCTATGTAACAATATATGTGTCATAGTTCAAAAGAACTCCTTCACAACCTGGGAAAAGTATACATAAAGAGTGATGACACTCAACCCAGGGTCTTCTTACCAATCCCGATGCAGTATGAATCTAACCATGTGAATAGATGTCATGATTTTGAACATGGCAGAAACCACTCTATTATCGGTCAATGATGTAAACCATTAACAAGCGCGAGGCAGATCACCATTGATGTCAATGATTCCCAAGGTATTCTAGTACATTCCGACGAATGTGAATAGATGAGATGAAGTCGAGCATCCATGGAATCATCTGATCAGAGGTCAATGATGTAAACCCATTGTCAAACATGAGGAGGCCTGCCATTGAGGCATGCAAGTCCCAAGGTACTAACTGGTTTCTAAGTCTAGTTCCTGGATAATGTGTTGAAGTCGATAGGAATATACTCATTGAAAGAGGGCCTTGATGTATCCCCCATCAATGACACAAAACTGACACAGAGATGTAATTGGTAGATCAAATGAACATGGACTCACACGGGTATTGAAACAAGATATTTGTGATGGTTGACTCTCGAGGAAGATACTTCCCTTGAACACTGAGGCATGACAACAAAATCATGACATGGACCAAATCTTGATGATGTAGTGGATGCTGTGACTTTCGTCGGGTGACCCAAAGGAGTAAAAGAAACTCAAAGGATTGGTTGAGTGTAGAGGTTCAGCGGATTAAAATGCGTGCAAAGACAAAGTGTTGTGTTCAAGGGCGACCGTAAGAGCTACTGGTAGTGTTCTCAAAAAACTGCTTGGCTTGCTTCTTTCATGTTTTCCCCCATCTAGATAGACGAGTACCTCTTTTTAATTTAACGAGCTCGAGGAGGGTAACACATGCTCGATATGACTCACCTTCGGTAAGTCCCTCTTCCTTTGTTTAGTGAACTGGAAGAAGTAAGAGTTTGGTCCCGTATGGGCCCTTCAATGTATGAATGTTTAATGAGTCTAGAGAAGGTAAACTCGATGGTTTTTCATATTTAGAGAGTCTGAAAACAACTTAAAGATGACTCCAATGTTGTCCTTTTTCGTAATGTTAGTCTTGCGAGGTCGAAAAGGAGATAAATTATCACTCAAAAGATGCCCTTTCAAACCTTTTAATGAGTGGGAAAGGAAGCAAGATCACTCGACAATCTTTTCATGTTTAGAGAGTCTGAAAAGAGCTCAAAGACAACTCCAGGGGGTTCCTTTTTCGTATATCCATGCGGGTCCGAAAAAGAGATAAAAGTTTACCCAGTTGCATTCTCATGTATTTCCGAGCACGAGAAAGAACAAAGACTAAGCTCGGTATGCCCCCGGCTTGAAAACTGGGGGATAAACTCCATAATGACCATCAAAGACTGGAGATATGCCCTCCAAGCTTCAATTCATTCACCGACTTTGAGGTTGTCACCAATTTCTCTACTAGATGGAGAAAAAGATAAGGGTGGATGAAATGAAGGTTCAAAAGAGGTGTTTGTTCCATTTTTTTAATGAGCTTGATACAGGAAAAGAACTATGCTCAGGGTTCCAGGTTCAATCCCCAGATTGTTGTTTCATTTTTTAACAAGCTTGCTACAGAGAGGAAAACTATGCTCAAATCTTTTGTTTCATTTTTTAACGAGCTTGCCACAAAGAAGAGAAATTGTGCTCATGACCTCTGTTTCATTTTTTAACGAGCTTGCTACAGAGAATAAAAACTATGCTCGACACTCTCATTGATCATGGCTTCCAAGAGAATAACATTTTGGAAGGACACCATGTCAAGGGACAAAACTCGGTCATGGCTTCCAAGAGATCTTCACTGGATGGAAGAAAATCACTTTGGAAGGAACACATGTCGAGGGTCGCGACAGGGGTAAGGAGACCAGGCTCCAATAGCCCTATCGAAGAGATCACCATGTCAACTACCGGATCCAAATCATTGAGAGTCGAAGTCATGGGAGACAACGCCACATAATTGACATGTGGCGGGGGTGATACTATTGTCATATAAGAACCATTCAGGGAGGTAATCCAGTCAGGACCAATGAAGGAAAGTTGATTAATAGTCACAATTCTTCCATCGCGAGGGAAAGATATCACACGAAAAAGAGTGGAAACAATAGCTTTCATGAAATAGACATAATCTCGCCCAAGGAGTAAAGCGAAATCCAAGGGGTCTCGGATTACCATGACATCAATAAAGACATTTTTCCCTCCCAAAGTTACCAGAAACTGAGGAAGGGTCCCTAAAGGTTGACTAGTTCTTCTGTTAAAAGCTAACATATTTTGTGTAACCGGCGCAAGCTGAGGACAACCCAAATCATGCCAAGCAACAGAGGACAAAATACTAACGGACGCACTTTCATCTATCAATGTTTGAGGAATGTCTCGACCACAAACCTATACTCTAATATGGAAAGGAATGTGAGAGGGAAGATGAGGTCCTGTTAGCACACCCCAATAAAAAAGGATGGCCTCATTACTTAGAGGGGGTTTCGCGGGAGAATGAGGAATGCCCCCCAGCACGATAGATTATGTATCAATGAGAAAAACGTGGGCAGTATCGGGTTTACTCTCTAGAGGGATAGTAGGATCGACCGATGATGGGATCGGAACAACCACGCTGGTACTCTTCAGAGGAAGAGTAGGATTGATCGATGATGGGATCGGATCGACCACGTTGGCACTCTTCAGAGGAAGAGTAGGATTGATTGATGATGGGATCGGATCGACCACACTGACACTCTTCAGAGGAAGAGTAGGATTGACCGATGTAACCGGAGCAATCAATTTGGCACTCTTCAGATGAAGGGTGGGACTGACCGAGGAAGGGACTGGATCAACCACTTTCGCACTCATCAAAGGAGGAGTGGGATCGATCGATGATAGAACCGAATCAACCACTTGGGTTTCATTCTCCAAGGGGAGAATGGGGTCGATGGGTGAAAACAGATCGACCGCTTTGGTGTCACTCTCTAACGAGAGAGTGGGGTCGACCGAGGATGAAAATGGATCGACTACTTGGGTTACACTCTTTTGATGAAGAGCAGGGTTGATCGATGAGGGAACTGGATCAACTACTTGGGTTTGTGGTTCAATCAAGGATGAAACTAGATTGACCACCTGATCAACCGGACTGACCAGGGATGGAACCAGATTGACCAGTTCATCAACTAACGATGGGTTGGGGGAAAGCTTATGATAACCTTTTGGAAGTTTAAGTTTTTCCAAAAGACAAGAAGCCTCGTTCATGAGAGGACAAAGGTGAGAATAATGATCACCTTTGCATAACATACAAGGGAACTTGACAGTTGCCTTCTTCTTACCAACCTGAACGTCACTAGTTGACGAGGCATCACTAGCATGTCTAGCAGAGGTTGATGACGCTGAGGACGACATTTATAAGACCTTGGGAATACCAAAGAAATCCCTTAGAAAGTAGTCACCCTTACAAAGACTACAAGGGAATTTGGGTTTCAGATTCTTCATTTTAATCTTGTTGACCTCATCAACACTCCCAACACTATTAACAGTAACTGGTTGCTTGGATCCAACATCTGATGTTGTTGGGGCCTTGGTCATTTTTGGGCTCTTCTTCTTCTTCTCTTTCTATTTCTTCTTCTTCTGATCAACCAGGCTACTTTCTTTACAGCTTTCACTAGGCAAAGAAGGAGAAATGGAAGGAGACTTAATGGGAGAAGAAGGTCAAAAGTTGACGTGAGGTTGATGTGTGGGTGTTGTACTAACATCCAAAGTATTAGGTGTAGTTGAAACATTGGGAGGATTCGAGATCACCGGAGTGGGTAACAACCAAACCGGTAATCCGATGGTGAGTCCCAGAAGACTCAGTGTGGCAATGTACGGAGGACCAAAGTTTCCAAACGAAGGAAAGGTATAAGGTTCCCTAGGAGAAGGGGTTCCTCCATTGGTACTCTCAGGACTTGATGCCATTAACACAGACTTGACCTAAGGTCCACTAAGTAACACAACCAACACATGCTATGAATTTGAGAAGCATACAATCAAACAAAATCTTCCCACAATGAAACCACTGGTTGGTGATGAAATCCAATGTTGCGAAATCAAAATAGCAAGAGGCAGGGGTAGAGCGGGTGGATCAGTTACGTTGGCGACCTGCTTAACGAACTTACGCCTTGGTGCAAGATTCCACGCAATAATTGTGTATTTACCCTCCAAGGAGCCCGAGTGAGTTTGACCAATGCCTGTTCCAGGTACAGTGAGACTTCCCTTCACCGTCACCTTGTGTGAGAACCTAAAGATTATGGCTACTAAGGTCACCAACTCGCAGTCAGCCCATGGGCGGGTACAGTCGACAGTCTGATCCGAACGTATGGGCATCATAACATGTCTGAAATCAACTCGAGAGGCTCCCACACATAATCGTGGGTATACCCTCAAGTGACCCCCAATATACGATCCAACCACTACAAACAGTTGAACCACAGAGGGATAATCTTTGTAACTCTCCTGAATGCAACCTTATGCGTAACCCCTGTGTGAGAGGGGGATCCCAGAAATCCTATACGACAATTGGATTTTCTCTCCCTATCACAATATGCTAAGTTTGTTTGATAGCTTTGGAAAGTTATCTTCTCAACCTTATTCCAAAGCTCTACACCTTAAACTAATGTAGTTTTGCTAACAAAGATGTAAAAAGTCTGATAAATTTTAGTTAAGTGTTGATTTTAGTGGTTGTTGTTTACTCAGATGTGTATGACAGTGAATACTGATGATATTATGACTCAGGTCCCAAAACATTCATAAGAAATGATAAGCAATCTTTTCTTTCAATGAATGTCTAATTAAGGGAAGGAGAAGTGTTTTCCTTTCATTGTCAAACACTAAGATAAAATGACCTCATGCAATAGTCCTCAATAAGGAATCCAATGCAATTCTAAAATGTTTGTATGTGACTGATAACCAGTATATGTAAAGCTTCTTATGCTAATCAGACTTCAAGAGTTGTGAGATTTAAGCAATTTGGAAGCAAACTTCACATAAACCAAAAGACACCCTTGTTGTGATCAAACAAGAAACATAAAGCCAAAAACTCAAAAGGAAGGAGAAAGAGCTTGGAAAAGATGACTTAAATATCAGAAAGAAAAGTACAAAAGACCTTTGAAACTCCTTACAAAGTTTTCACTCATTCAAATAAACGAGAAGAAAATGACAAATTGACTCCAAATCGTGAAGGACAAAGAGTTATTGCAAAGTAAGGACAAATGTCAAAAAATCCAAACAAAAGAGGATGAATCCTTCGAAAACAGGGTATTGAAAGCCAATACCAAGATGGGCTGAGAGTATGAGACCCTGAGCAAATGCAAAAAGCAAAAACTGAACCCAGAAATTGAAAAACTAGAGGGGTTTTCACTGAAAATGGGGTAGCGCTCTGGTGTAAGGGGTACTAGAGTGCTCCAACACTCTGTGTAAGACCACGAGGGAGTGTTGGCGCTCTACTAACAAGGGCAGGGGAGCGCTCTGCTACAAAATCTCAGAAAAATGCCCAGAAACTCAGAAAATCAAGGAAATTCAGTAATTCAGGGTGATCCTGATGACATAATGAGGCAATCAAACAAATCTAAGAATAAAAAAGACAATGTGGAGAAGATCAAATAAGTGGGAAAAGGGCCAAAACAAGATTTGGGAATGGAAACAAAAATCAGAGCTCCTCCCCAGTCAAGTCACCAATTTCTGTTGAAGGTGAATCCCCCTGTGGACAAGTGGATTCCCTCTTGGTCTCTAGACTCCTAAGGCCAAGATAGAAAAGTGCTTAACATGGACACTGACTTGATTTTAGATCTAATCAAGATAACAAATGAAAGAGAAGGAGAAATATATGTACCTCATTAGCGACGTTTGTCCTTGCAAAGTCCTGGCTGAGCTTCGATCCTGAGCTCCCTGATAGATCTTGCAAGACAAACAAAGGTACAAAAGACTTTCTACTCTACTGAGATTAACTCAATCATAGATCCATCTACTGCAGACAAACTCATATGGAACAAGAACAAGTTTGAAAGAAACAGACCAAGCATTGATTATTAATGAGAACAGGTAAAAGTACTTACAATCCTTTGAATGAAGGTGGAACAGCTTCTTCCAGTTCTCCTTGTCCAACCGCTTTGCTCAAATAATCTCCATTGATTTCTTTGATGGAATCTCACTCATGAGATCATAAGTTTGATGTAATTCCCAATCTCCCTTGTACCTTTCACCATGAGAAGGCCTCCTTATATAACCTTGGAGAGGTCCAACCACTTGAGAGATCTTTGGGATGAGTTGAGGATTCCTCTCCTTCAATTGAGGATCTCCCCTAAGATCATGCCTTGACCATCTATTCGAATCCAAATACCTTCAGGAATTGAGGGATTCTTCCCTTATTTGCCTCAACAAACCCAAAATTTGCTAAAAAAAGGGTAGCGCTCCCCCAAAAGGGTGCACAGGGCGCTCAAGCTCTCCCCCAAAGAGGCTCAGGGAGCACCAACACTCCCTGACAGTGGGTAGGGAAGCGCTCCTCTACACAATTCAGTTTTTTTTGTGTGGTTTTTTCAATGGAAAAAGGTTTGTACTCCCTTTCAAGTGACTTCTCTTCTTCAAAAATAGTCTTTGGGGTGTCTCAAGTGTCTTTGTGATGTCGTTAGAAGCACAACATAGGCAAGATGGCAGTATGATGTTTTTGACACTTGCAACACTTGTAGTCAGGATGTGACACTTGCGAACAAGATGCGACACTTACAACATTTGTAATGACGACACTTGCGACACTATCAAAGTGAGTAATTTTGAGGTGTAATAGTGTTCCTCCCCTTCTTTGCCAACAATTTTATAAAAAAAAACCAAAACAATCTGAACCTAGCCACTAATTGACAATGATATATCAAGTGACACGAGAGAGCCCTCTCTGAGTTGAGAAGGCTATTGCCCAGATCTAGAGTAGGTTGAAACAGTTACCTCTGTCGTTTGTCTATCAGTCGGACAAAATTTATAGAGTTCTAACACCTTCCACAGGTCAAAGTTTTTTGTAACGACCCGTGATTATAAATTATAATTAATTGAATAATGTAAACCTAAAAGATTAGCTAAACTATAATTATTTATTAAAATAACCTTAACTAATTATTTATTATTAATTAGTTATTCTTGATTATGATTAATTTAAGTATAATTAACTCTTTAATCAATATGGTTAATGATTAATTTGATTATTAAATTAATTCATTAATTAATAAAGTATTAAATAAGAATTGGATAATAAAATATAATGTTTAAATTGAGCTACGTATCCCACAAGGGATAACGTATTGAATACATGGATAATATATTTAATGAATGGATAAGGGTAATTAAATGGAGGGATAAGGAATTTAATGCAAGGTGGAGTGTCAGTGAAGGGGGGGGATAAGGATGGAAGGAAGGAGTTGGGGGGGGGATTCTACGGGAGACTATTGTTTTTGCTATGGGCAGAGAGCCGAGAGGGGCTGTGAGATTGGTGTGCTCAGGTTGAGGCACAGGATTTGCTGGTTGTGACCTATTTGATCAGGCAGGCACCGAGTTGCTAGAGGATTTAGGCTCGGAGGACCAGGATATCCGTAGATATCCTGGAGCTAGGTCGTTTTCCTAGTTGGCAGGGTGGACAAGAGGTTTTGGGCAATTATTTTCTGTGTTTGCAACATGACTGGACTGTGTAGCAGGTAGCAGCAGGAAGGCAGCTGACAACGAAAATTAGCATCAATGTTAAGGTACTCAATTCGAATTTATGCATTACTCATTGATAAATTTTAATTTTACTTGCATAATTCTTCTTTTATGAATCTGGTATAAATTGTTGTACATTTGGTAGGATTTGGTAGAATTTTTAGATGTTATTTTAAATCCAGTCATTACATTTTTGGAGTCACAATTCCATTTGTCATAGTTCATAGTTCCAGAGTTCAAAGTTCCAAAGGGCATAGTTTCAAAGGTCATAGTTCCACGAGTGACAATTCCAAAGTTCATAGTTCTATAGGTCATTCCAGAGGTCATAGTTCCAAAGGTCATTCCACAGGTCATAGTTCCAGTGGTCAAAGTTCTAGAGGGCATAGTTCCAGAGGTCATAGTTCCATAGGTCATAATTCCTCAGGTCATAGTTCCTGAGGTGATAGTTCCATAGGCCATAGTTCCAGAGGTCAAAGTTCCAAAGGGAATAGTTCCAGAGGTCATAGTTCCTCAAGTCATAGTTCCTGGGGTGATATTTCCACAGGTCATAGTTCCTCATGTCATAGTTCTTGGGGTCATAGTTCCACGGGTCATAGTTCTCGGGGTCATAGTTCCATAGGTCATAGTTCCATAGGTCGTAGTTCCTGGGGTCATAATTCCATAGTTCAAAGTTTCACAGGTTATAGTACAACAATGTAAAGTTCCTTTTCTAAACACCACCCTTTCACATTAAATGAGAACACCATGTGACATGTTTTTAGTTAGACATCCAGAGTTAGATATGCAACATCCCTGTAAATTAATACACAGGGAACATGCCAGAACATGTTTTATTTCAATAGTTTGATTGGATCTCAAAACTACCTCCAGACCATCCTATTGATGGAAGTTTTCTCAAAAAAGATGTTTGAGAAAGTAACAAAATGCCACAGACACCCCTTAAGCTTTATATGTTAAGAAAGATAAACATCCCTATATGTCCTGGACATCCCTCAAGAATTCATGCCCTCATATAGGTGTACTTGAAACTAAGATGTCCCTATTTGGGGTACCTACCTTTGGGGGAGGCATCTCCATGCTGCATAAAAACTTCTTTATTCAATAGAGTAGGTAATACATGCAAAAATCAACATGAAAAGGAGAAGCAAAATTTATGGAACTTTAGACCTCAATTGGATGCCCTGAAGACTCTGCAGGCAGTCACGCCATCATAATATAGACCTCAATTGGATGCCATGAAGACTCTCAAGTCATATGAACCGCACCAAAGGTTGGGAAACAAGTTGACCTGCATTTTCTTCTTCTTGTTCTCTCAATTATGCTTGTCTTTTTCTCACTTTATCTATCCCTCTCTCGCACTTCATCTTTGTCAACCCAATACCGATCATATTTCCTTTCGTGATTTGCCATACTCCCCAACTTGATCGTTGATTCATATTTGATTACAAATGATATTTTTCTCTTTTCTCTTTTCACAAGTATATAGTAATGTGAATCTTTTCCCAATTTTCTTGTTCTTTTGTATTCTCTTATTTATTGCTTTATGTCTTATTTTATTTTCTTTTAGTTTTTTTTTTTTTACAACGATACCTCGATCGAGGTTTATAACTCAATCTAGTTCAATACACTGATCAAATCATTTTGTTAACACAACAAGGCCTTGATCAAGGGTTTAATAAACACTTGATCGAGGTCCTTTAAAATTCTATCATAAGCGCTTGATCAAGCTTTTAATAAGACCTCAATTGAGCTATAATTCTCTATATAGCTCAATTGAGGACTTAAAACCATAAATATTGTCCTCTTTTTATAGGTTTGTCTACAACCACAACGCCCTAGGAGTGAAATCTCTTCATCTCTTCCATCTCAAGCAGTGGACTTGGTGTCGCTAGATTCATCATTGAATTCTCTATCAAATGGCATATCATTTTCAGACTCAATTTCATATTATATTTTAAATTTATTTTCTCCTAAAACTTATACTTCGATTTTTTTCCATAGTTAAGAAGGCGCTCAGAGAAAAATCAATAACATAAATACTATATAACCAAAAAATTATAAAAAATGTGGAATACTCATAAATGTTTCCTCGTCAAAAGGGTATTTCTAGTTTTTCAATTTATGTAAACATGAAAAAAAATGTTGGGAACACAGGTGTACAACATGTGATTCAAATATTAATTTGTCAACTTCAAAAAAAAAAAGTAATGCTCCAAAAAAATATTAAAACAAAAAGAGTGGAATACACTATGTTCCATGTTGATCATGCTTGTATAATCTTTTTTTTCAAATTATACAATTAACATTGAACTAGTTGTTGGAAACAAAAGTCACTTAACTTTTATGGAAATTTGCAAGAACAAACATATAACTAAGTGCAAATTTGACACATTAAATGGCATTAATGTTATTTGAAAAAAAAACATCATTATAAAGATAACACTTTCCCACAAACTGTTTTTTAACTACATATCAAAATTCACACCGCATTTATGAGTTTTGAGGTTTTAAATTTAAAAAATATGTAAAATGTCAAATTTTCATTGCCACATTTCACTAAAAAGTGGAACACATCTTAATGGATTCACCCATTACATTACTTTTTTAGTGTATCTTTTATGAAAGAGTAGAGTATTTACTTATGTTAGATTTATTATTTTTTGGGGGATTTGTGGTTGCAGTCAACCCAATGTTTCTAGATGCCACTATCTATGTTCTTCTTAATGTAGTGGCGGTAAGGCTTCCACTCTTTTTTAAACAACAAGACAACCTCAAGTCGTCATGTATGCCCAGATTCATTTCCCTTAGAGTAGGTTCTACAAAATAAAACAATTGTGGACACACAAATATGTTTACAACATACACACTCACCTATAGGTCTTATGTCATACATGCACCATAAATGCACTCTTATCAAGGACACTTCCCCACATGGATGAAATTTCCACCTTCATATTTGATCCCTTTCCTGCAACATATCTAACTTTAAAGAAATGAGAACCATACATATACAAGATTTCCCCAGCCCCACAACACGGAGGGTGCCCCTAGTTGGCCCCATCAAAGAAACCCCAAGGAATACCTTCAACTAAAGCATGCATTAAAGGCCTCCTTGGCTTGGGGATTTTGATATCGTACTTGACTTCTTGAGCTAATTCCATTACCAGGCCTGACACTACCTTTGGAGGGATAAAATTGTCTTGAAAAATACACACATTTCCATCCTACCATAAGAAATAAAAGAAGAATAGTGGAAGAGAAATAAAACCCTTGATAACCACATCATCCTTCCACAATTTTAACCAAGCACTAAGATCACCACTTAGAGCATGCACACAAACTTTAAGTGCATTTGTTGTTGCTACCCACACATGTTGGGCATATGAATAGGATACAAACAAATTCTAAGTCATCTACATTTCTACCTTGCACACTGTGCATCTGTTACGACCTATCTACCCTTTTCAATCCATTGTCTCAGGTTAACAATTTATTTTCAAGTGACAGCCAAATAAGGATCTTTGAATTTAAAGGAGCATACACTCCTCATACAAAAGGCCACCACCATTTCCAAACACCCTCAAAAGCATCATTTGTTATCATCGGGTATCTGAGCTTCATCGTGTATCTTCCTCACTTCTCATTCCTCGACCAACAAAGAGAGTCTTCTTCCTCTTCCTATAGATTGATAAAAATTTAATGCAGTTGACTTGTATAATCATCCCATTCCATTGTTATGCCCCCCTTGAGCTCTAGGAGCTCTATTGACTGCCACAAACTTCTCTCTACAAAATCGAAACCTCTGATTGCGCATCCCATAAAGAAAAAACACCTCGGTCATGTAAGTTAGAGACCAATTATTCATAAAGTTTGAACCCATGACCTGAATTCACCCAAGGGTCCTCTCATATATTGATGCTCTTCTTACTACCCACCTGCCACACAATCCAATCTCAAATCAATGGACAAGAATCTATCATCTCCTTTCAACACATCGAGTTGTTATTTTTGATATTTCTTAGCATTCTGAACCAATCCATAAAAGTCTTACCTGATAAAATTTGGAGGTCATCACTCTACCCCATAACATCTTATTATGCATAATCCTCCATAAGCCTTTTGCAGCTAAAGACCTACAAAACCATAAATAAAAAAATTATTCCCCAACCACCCAGCTTTGTTGGCATGACTAGTCTCATCCATTTTACTAAAGGGATTTCACTTGCATCCTTTTGTCCAAAACAAAGAAATTGGAAGCATATTTTTATGATGTTAGATAGAATTCCTTTTGAAATTTTGGAAATTGATGCCTAATACATTAAAATGTTGCTAAGAACTGAATGGATTAGAACTAACCACCTCCTCTTGATAACCAATGATGAATATGCATCGAGACCCACGCTTGAATTTTCTTTATAAGTCACAACCAAGATTCATAAGAATAAGAATTGGGTTTATGCTAATAACCCAAATATTTGAGCCAATCATATATGTTTTTGCGAACATAGGGGAGAATTACATCCAACTACTGCTAGCAGGGAAAATCCCCCTATTACTATACTGGGTCAGAATATAGGAAGAACACTGAATTCCCTTAAAAGAAGGTCCTATTTCTAAACTACCCCAAACTATCTGAACAAAAAAACAAAAGAGAAGAAGGAAGATTAGTAAGCGTACCTGTGGTCCTAACATCTGATGTAGACTTCCTTCACCTTTGTAACTTCCTAGGCTACGGGTCTCCTCCCAAAGTTGACCTACAAGAACACTTAAGCAAACAATGCTACAAAAATACAATCTCTAATTATCAATGTTAGCATTCATATATAAACGTAGATAGATTAATCAATAAAAATATCAAGACACAATGCATTGGGATAGGAAAATAACTCTTTTATTCAAATTGAAGATTAAAATACTACAACCTTATCAGCAAACGCTCCGTGAACCAGGTTCGTGCTCCTCTTACTGCTGATCCAAGTGCATTATTCCCAAGCTACCTCTCACAATCAACTAATCTCCTTGGGAAAAGGGAAGGGATTGCATACGAAGAAAGGGATGAAGGGGAATGTTGAGGCCAAATCTAAAAAAGGGTTACAAAAATTGGGCTAGAAGGGGGAGGGATTTTGGCAGAGTTTCTTTGTTCTAATGCTTGATGTTGGAATGAGACCCAAAGACCTCTTTTTATATGACAAAAAGATGGTTATTCGGTTTGGGGACGCACTACAATGGGTAAAATGGTTAGAAAACCTCCAATAGCCCGTTAACTCCGCCGAATTCCTTGCAACTTTTTATTTTTTTCAAATTTTGGAGGTAAACGCGGGCCATTTAGTATGCAACTCACATATGTACGTAGGCTGTCTAGTATGCAGCTAGTGTGTGTACACAAGAAGTAGTGTAGCAGAGCGCGTATATGCTCAAAAAAATGGTTTTTTAAGAGAGAATCTCAACAGTAATTTGGCAAATTGTGTAATTAGAAAGGCCAATGCCATGTATGCATAGGTAAGGAATTTTTGGGTTATAACATATGCCCCCTAATGTCTGAGGTCAAAAGAGCAACTCATGGCCGAAATAGATTACAATATATTTACTAGTGGGAAGGCACGGAGTCGAGTGAGCCCGAGACCAGAGTTCGTGAGCGCACCATCTGCAAAATAACAATAATCTCTTTGAGGCGGGCATACCCATGCTTGAGATGAACTAATCATGGTTTTCAATCAAGTACACTGCAGATCCATGTCATAGAAATGTCTATATAAGTGTAGTCGTGAGAAATACACAACAGATCTACATCTCAAAATCATTCGATGATATTCAAGTACAATATAATATGCATCTTCAAGAAGCATCAATGCCTGCAGATGGAGATGAGGAGCTTCATAACTCGAGCAACAACTTCAAGATCTCCAACAACTTAGGTAGGAGTACAAATAGGAGTGTTAGACTCACTAATCTGAGGTCTTCGACATGTCGTCGAGGAAATATTGGAGGATCTCGATCATCACGCACAAAACTTCATCGATTTTGAATCTGGACTTAACTAGACTCATGGGATGGCTGACTCATGAAAGTCAAGAGACAAATTGCAGAATGGTCAACTCAGGCTATACAAAAGAACGAAATAAGATCAGACTCAAGCAACGTAATATTGACATAAGTCTGTGATGCAGGAGGCACCGCAAACTCTCCATATGTTTGGAAGAGTAACCAAACGGAGGAGGACACAACTCTATGTAGCGAGAACAACTTCCTAAGGTCATACTAGATCCCAATGCTTGGCAAACAAACAAAATGATGTGCTTCTTCCAAGGGCGACTATCTTGCTGCCGAAAAAAGAATTGATATATCTCATCCCCTCTTTTTTAAATATTTGATTTTTTTGTCTTTTTCAAATTTTTAACGAGCTTGAAAAAGAATAAAAGCATGTTACGTTACAAAGGAGGAATGAGTGTCGTGGGCAAGAAAAATAGTTCCAGGTGCATGGAACATATTGATGCTCGGTTCAAGGAGACATGTGCAAGATAAGGACACTCAGGGAAAATTCCTCCATGGGTCAAGGTGTCTAATCACAAAGGAAAAAAATGTTGCAAGGCTTGTGTATAAGGAATGCCTTTAAAGGTTCAGTTGAGAGCAACATGGAGCTGACATTAGGCCAAGGACGCAAAGATGAGATCCACAATGCGATTAAGCATGACACAACAAGACTACTTCCATGTGAATTTTTTACGAGCCTAGAGAAGGTAAGCTCGGTGGTTTTTTCATGTTTAGAGAGTCTTAAAAAACGCTAAAAGAAGACTCCAGGGAGTTCCTTTTTCGAAATTAGTCTAGTCGGTTTGAAAAAGGGTTAAACTTATACCGAAAAGACATCTCTTCAATACCATTTTAACGAGTTTGACCGAGACAAGATCACTTGACGATCTTTTCAATTTTAAGGAATCTGAAAAGAGCTTAACTATGGACTCACAACTTTTTTCTAGGTTTAGTCTCCTTAGCCCAAAAAAGTATAAAATATAACTGAGGAGAACTCTCCAGGCGAGACAAGTCTCCTAAGGCGTATATTTATCTTGGATAATATATTGTCTGGAAAAAGGGTTAAACTCATGCCAAATAGATGTTCTTTCTGGACCAATTTAAGGTGTGAAAGTAACAAGATCACTCAACAATCTTTTCATATTTAGGGAGTCTAAAATAAGCTTAACTATGGACTCTGAGGGGGTTCCTTTTTCGTAAGTAATCTCCAAGGCTCGAAAAAGAGATAAACCAAAACCAAGGAGAATGTTCCTTTTTCAAAAATTTAGTCCCTCAGGCACGAACAAGGGCTAAACTTACGCATGAGAATACTCTCCTAGCGAACCAAAGTTCCAAGGGAATACCTTTATTCATAAAATTAGCCGCCCGAACCGAAAAAGGGGTAAACTACCGCCGAACAAATGTGCCTTCAAATTTGATTTTGGCGAGCGTGAAGGGCAACAAGATCGCTCGACAATATTTTCAATTTTTGAGAGTCTGAAAAGGGCTTAAAGAAGATTCCAGGGGGGCTTCTTTTCTCAAGTAATCCAAACGAGATTGAAAAGAATAAATATAGTCTCGTTGGATGTTGCTTTCAAAATTTAGGCGAGCTTGAAAGACAACAAACCATGCTCATTAGGGAGTCCCTTGGGTAAGGCCAGTAATGAGGATTAGAGAGAAGAATGAAGCTTCAATATGTAATCATGGTAGGACTAACAATGACTCCCAAGCCTATAGATAAAACTCATAGCATGGATGCCAAAAATGCAGCAAAGTATCTACCTAAGGCATCCATGTAGAGGTAGGCTCTACCACGTAATTATGACACTTCTAAAGTAGCTGAGAAGGTTCTATGTCGCACTTTGGTGGGATTGATCCTATGGTAAAGTGGAAAAGTCAACAATATGAAAAATGCGGAGGAAGAAAACTTAAATTATATGCAAAAGTTGAAAAAATGACTTTCACCATGGGATGATATAAGTGTAACCCATCTCAATTAAATTACCAAACCAAAAGGACAAGTTCATTGCAACGACCGAAAGATAACTCAAAAGAGAACTTAAGTAGCCACCAAGTCATGGAAAGTGAAATAGAGGACCAAATTACGGTAAAAAAGGCGAAAAATTCTATACATAGAGGTGGACAACTCATTTTTACCATTGCAATTTGGAAAATGGCAAAAAGGTCAAAAACCCCCTTCGTAAAAAACACAAATTCAAGGAGCTACGGTGGACAAAAATCCTTCACACTTGGACCAAGTAAGTACAAATCACCTCATCTTTCATTTTAGTTCATCTTTAAGAATTTAATTTTGTGTTTAAGAGGTGCGCGCCCTTGAAAACGGGTCATGACTGCATGTACGCGGGCTGTCCACGCTTGGCCCACGTATGTACGCAGGCAAAGTAATACTCAGCCTGGGTACATATGCAACTGTCCTAAAGACAACCTGCGTATGCCCTTTTTAATGTTCAAAATTAAATAAGTAAATACTAAAACCTCTCCAACTTGTGTGTGTGACAGGATGTATGTGCACTAGAGGGAAAGGGAACATGAGGAGTTGGATGTCTTGGTCGAGAAGGATCCCGGGGCCATTACCATGCTAAAATAGTGTGGCTTATGGAATTTTTTCTAGATTTTGTTCATGAGGGCACAACCGAGGTCGCTCAATGCTTTGGTAGAGTATTGGCATCCCGATGCAAAGACGTTTATGCTAGAGGGTCAATCACTGACCTCGACCACAAAGGATATCTATTTCTTGACTGGCCTCTCTAGGAGACGAGAATCGATCAACTTGAGTACTTTTACTCCAGGGTCATATAACATCGAGGATTACATCAAGATGTACTGTGAGGTTGGTACCGAGAAGGTAGGTTCTCAGGTGTTGATACAGAAAATTACCAATCTCCACCTCTGCGTTGTTTTGTTCATGATCAGGCAGATCACAGGATCCGCAACACTCCATCAGGCCTTCCGTGCACAGATGCATTGTGTAGTACAATGCACAAAGGCTACTATATTTGACTAGAGTACTACCATGCTGACATGCATGAAGAAACAACTCACTGACTGTCGTAGTAGGAAGAACAAGAACTTTGGGTTCGACACTGTTCTATGCTCCTTCTTCTTCTTCAAGAGTGCATAGTCTCAACCCTAGAAAGACAGTACGAGGGCATATTGCCTCCTTCTGGACATTATGTAGGTGGGCAGTTTTGCTGCCTAGACAGGGTGGAGGAAGAACCCATGAGGCGTTCGATGATAAATTCTTTGATTGGTGGGCTCGTCAGATTCCGATGATAGAGGATTATCCCTATGCAGAGATTAGTTTCCTTAGATACCCTGACATACCCGTGCCCCCTGGCGAGGAGCGCGACGAGATAGGTAAAACATTTTTAAAAGTTATTAAATTTTTAAATTTTGATATATATTATCCTTTTTTTTGTGTATGTCAGAGTACTAACTTAAATATATATTATGTACATATGTGGAACCTGAGTTTGGTGGCCATTATGGTACATAGGATTCTATAGGGATTCACTAGCAAAATGTGCTCAGATATAAGGGTTAAAAGCCCCTTCAAGGAAACAAATCGCAAGATTACCCAAAAGACCCAAGAGGATCCTCTAAGGATCCTAAGATCATTCAATAGCATAATTTATATTTTAAATAATTGATTAATAATCACATCTCAAGGCCCCTTTCATGGATGAAAATGTTGTTAGGTTTTCACTACCCTAAAGTGTGGCGTTTCTTGAATACTCGTGTAATAAACAATTAATCGATTAATTAATGACTAGAGGCCGAACCAGCAGGAGCAGGAGGACCAACAGTTGTAGGAGGACCAACAACTGTAGGAGGATCCCTAGCCGGAGAGGCTGAGAGAGTGTTGTGGCGAGCAGAGAGAAACCTCATGGCTCTCACTCGTGTAGTACCCATGGCAGAGATCGAGGATCTTCCCTCGACAATGCAACCACATGTAGTGGGGGGTGCCTAGGACACAGGTCCAACTATTTCGACGTCTTACGAATGTCGTAGTTCACTACAACATGGAAAATAGGCCTAGACCTTAGATAATGTCGGACCACTTATGTGCCGAGGGCACTTTTTGTACTATGTATTTGAGGGATTAAGCCCAACAATTTATACGGCTATTTTTTAGGCTTTCATGCCCACTTTGTACTCATGACACTATTTTTTGGACACCCACACACATATATATGTTCTATCTTATGGATGACATTTTTACAAATGTATTTACATGTGTATGTGTGTGTTTTATTTTTACATGTGAGCAACGTGCCAATCTAATACTCGATTAGATAGAGTATTAGTTAGTTGGTTAAATCTCCTAGGAATATGAATATAAGTGATATAATCAAAAGATCGCTCTAAGAGACGTACCCCAGGGAGTTGTCAGTGAAGAGTGGGATCATAAACGCGGTAAACTCCATTTAACTGGGACACGACCAGTTGAGCATCTAAGTAAACCCGGAGGAAAGAAATACCATGTGACAAGGCATCACGTAGTAATTCTATGACTGCACTGTATTCGACGACATTATTGGTTGCATCGCCTAGACAAATACCTCTAGAAGATAGCAACTGGCCACCAGGTGTAAAAATCACCCAAGTTGCGGAAGCAAGCCTTTGAGTGTGTCGGCTAGCATCGTCCGCGAACCCAACATAAACATCTTATTCACTTGACATCTACCACAATGAAAAAAAGAACATAAATAACTACACGTCCATGAAACAAAAAGTCAAAAATGTATAAAAAACTATACATATATACAAGAAGCCACACCCAGGTAAACGACCTAAGTGTAATACTTCTTAAGGTAGAGCCCATTTCTAGGCTCCACTAAGGAATTACCCTTTAAATCAACTTGACGATAAGCACCCTTTTCTAAGACCTCTTTCACAATGAAAGGTCCGAACCACATGGGTTTGAACTTGTCTGCCCCCAAGGGATCTTTGTCTTGATTGTAGACCAGGACAAGATCGCCTTTGGAGAAAATCCGAGGGCGGACGAACCGATCATATTGACACTTGACCCATTGCTTATGAGCCTTGTTAACCAAGGCCACATCTTGACGATGTTCATCAAGCTACTCGAGATATAAAAGACGTTCCCCAGCGGAGTCGCCAATTCTGCTAGTGGGAAAAATCCCCTATTACTATATTGGGTCGGAATATAGGCAGAGCACTGACTTCCCTTAAAAGACAGTCCTATTTCTAAACTACCCCATACTATCTGAATAGAAAGACAAAAGAGAAGAAGGAATATTAGTAAGCGTACATGTGGTCCTAACGTCCTATGTAGACTTCCTTCACCTTTGTAGCTTCCTAGGCTGCGAGTCTCCTCCCAAAGCTGACCTGCAAGAACACTTATGAAAACAATGCTACAAAAATACAATCTCTGATTATCAATGTTAGCATTCATATATAAACATAGATACATTACTCAATAAAGATATCAAGACACAATGTATTGGGACATGAAAATAAATCTTTTATTCAAACTAAAGATTAAAATATTACAACCTTCTTATCAGCAGACGCTCCGTGAACCAGGTCCGAGCTCCTTTTACTGCTGCTCCGAGTGCATCATTCCTAGGCTACCTCTCACAATCAACTAATCTCCTTGGGAAAAGGGAAGGGATTTCATAGGGAGAAAGGGATGAAGGGGAATGTTGAGGCCAAATATCAGAAAGGGCTGCAAAACTTGGGCTAGAAGGGGAAGGGATTTTGGTAGAGTTTCTTTGTTCTAATGCTTGAGGTTGGAATGAGACCCCAAGACCTCCCTTTATATGACAAAAAGATGGTTATTCGGTTTGGGGATGGGATACAATGGGTAAAATGGTTAGGAAACCTCCAATAGCCCGTTAACTTCGTTGAATTCCTTGCAACTTTTGGAGGTAAATGCAGGTTGTTTAGTATGCAACTTGTGTATGTACGCGAGTTGTCTAGTATGCAGCTAGCGTGTGTACGCGGGAAGTAGTGCAACAGGGCGCGTACATGCTCCAAAAAATGGTTTTTTAAGAGAGAGTCTCAACAATAATTTGGAAAATTGTGTAAGTAGAAAGGCCAATGCCATGTATGCATAGGTAGGACATTTTTGGGTTATACCAACTACACAAGGACTTCATCCTAAATTGCACATACTATCATATTGGACTTAACTAGATCAATTTGCGTACCTATTGAAACATAGAAAGAATCCAAAATTACTTTCAAATCTTGAAATGACTAAACTGTCCCTGCACCAAAGATAATCATGTCATCAACACAAAGGAGATAAGTAAGAATTTCCAAAGAGGTGATTTTAAGGCCTTTTAGTAGTCTGCTCCTCTGAGCGTTTTTAATTAGCATGCTTAGCCCCTCAACACCAATGAGAAAAAATAAAAATGACAAAGGGAAACCCTGGTGTAAACCTCTTGAGGGACGGAAGAAAGCGAATAGAGAACCATTGATGAGAACAACAAAGGAGGAAGATTCTATACAACCCATCATCCAATAAAAAAAGTTTAAATTCATCCCCATTTGGATCAACGCTAGCTTAACGAAAGTCCAACTTACCTTATCATAAGTTTTAGAGAGATCTAATTTCACGACCAAGGAAGGGAGTTTATGGGATTTGATGGAATGTAAGGCCTCTTGAGTAAGCGCAACCACATTTTGAATTTGTCTCTTATAGAGAAATCCATATTGCTCCTTCGAGATTATATTTCTTAGGATTGGATCAAGGAAGTTTGCGATGATCTTGGCAATAATCTTATAAATCAAATTACAACAATAAATGGGTCTAAAATCCTCAAAGGAGGCCAAATATTTATTCTTAGGGATTAAGGCTAGAAAGGTCAAATTAAAGGATCCCCACTTTTTTCTAGATTTTTGTGATTCTTGGGGCGCTTTTAAGAGGTCGTTTTTAAGCAAGGAATATAACCCAATATAAAACTCAACTCTAAGGCCGTTAGGACAAGGTCTCTTACATTTTTGAAAGGAATTCAATGTAGACAAAATTTCCCCTTCAGTAATATCTGCTTGGAGTGAATCGTTCATCTCCATCGAGCTGGACTTCAGAAGAAGCTTCATGACATTTATAATTTCAAAAATAGGGCATCCATCTGGTTCTTCAAAGAGATTAACAAAATAATATTTCCCTGCTTCAACTTTATCTTCAAAAGAGGAAACTATTTGTCCATCCCAAGCCTTTATTTCCCAAATAATGTTAGCTAACTTTCGGTAGCTAGCATAGTTATGGAAAATATTTGAGTTATTGTTACCCTTCATTAACCAAGTCACTTTGCTCCTTAGGCACCATTTGGTTTCCTCGAGAGCCAACAAGTCTTGCTTATTTTTCATTAACTCACACAATGTTAATTCTTCATCACCTAATAGAGAGTTTGCATGCCTATCGATCAACAATGATCCAATCTTTGATTCCACTTCATGGTGTAGGGAGAGAGCTTTCATGTTGAAATTATTTTCCGAAGATGAAGTGGCATTTTTTTATATTATTTTTACAAGCTTGTCTACAAATTGATGTATGTAGGAGCATCCATCGCCTTCGACCAAAGGAATCCACGTTGACACGACTAGCCTTTTGTAATCTTCCTCGAGTAGTCAAGAATGGCTAAATTTCATCGGGGAAGGCATCCTAGATCCTTTTTTTTATCTATCTCCAACATAATTAACATGTTATCGTAGATACCCCCAACAACCACCCTATATCTGAATGACCACAACTTTTAAATCATCTCCTTAGAAATAAGAAACCTACAAGTCTTTTGGAAACCACAACCTTCCCTTTTCTTTCGTTCCTCCATGTTTGAGCCAATTTAGGAGGCTCCAAATCAATCGAGTGATTATTTTATATCCAATGAGAAAATAAATTTCCCTGAGGGTTTTGGTGTGGGTTAGTTCCCCAAACCTCTCTTAAAGAGAGGGTAAAATTGAGGTCCCCACCTAAGATGATGTTTTCCAAATTCAGAACAATTGAGCGACTTACCCCATCCTAGAATAGAATCTGATAATCATATGACCCATACACATTTATTATCCTGAACGAACAATTTAGAAAAAGGTCTTTCAAATAAACCACTAAACATGAGGGAATCTGAGAGGTGGAAAGGGTCCAAGATCGAGGGCTCTAAGGGGAGAGTGGGCTCCAAGGGGAGAGTAAGCCTCCAGAGAGACCCACATAATCGATAATGAAAAAGGACCAATCTTTTAACAAGTTACGAAAAGACTCAATTGCTTTTTCTCCACTACACATTGTTTCCTAAATCATGATGATATTTGGCCTATAGGCCTGCACCAACCTTTTAAGGGAGAGGAATTTTGGGGCACCCCCGACCCCACGGTCATTAAGGGAAAGAACAATCATTTTGAGCCCCTAGCCTAGGCTTTGCTCACTCTAAGGGCCCGCACAATAATAGTTTTCTCACCACACCTTATCTCTTTCATGACTTGAATTTGTGCTAAAGGAATTAGGGATTTCCATCCTGAGTGACCAACATAATCCTTATCCATGGCCAAGCCCCCTGCACAATCCTTTTCAGGTCCTTTTTATACCTTCAATCGTAACCATTAGTCCAATTTTAGGGAAGACATGGAGTTGTAGTTTTTAGCAGAAACTCTGAAGGGGATAGAAAGCATAAAAGGAGCACCAATAGAAGGTGGAGACACTCCTCGAGGACAGGCACATGAAGGAACATGCCTTCGTGGAGAGCTAAGGGTCCTCAAATAGGGAGAAGGATCCCTTGTGCCCTTAAGGTTATTAGGAGAAGAAAAATCAATATTTGAGATAGGGACCAGAGAAACAAAATTCAAACCTTCTCGGGGGACATCTTTGACTTTTTGAGAATGATTCAAAACATCAGAGAATATATTCTTACCAGGGTTCTCTTTCGAGGGTGTTGGGGAGAGGACACCTCAATACTCATGTCGAGAGGACTTTGAGTTGCTTCTTTCACCTTCTAAATTGTCCACCACCTTTTCATGATCAATCTCCTCCGTCTACTGTTTTATCTTCTAAGTTTTTTGAAATGGAGGAAAATGAGATGAAGATCACCTGCATTGAGCTTGCAGATGTCCGACCTCATGACATCCAAAACATTGAAATAGAAGATGCCAATAATTGATTTTTAGCATCTAGGAGAAAGCTCGCCACACCAATTCTATCTTGTTAAACAAACCCTCTTTCAATTCCACTTCAATTTGGACCCAAGATCATCTCCTATCCGTTTTCAACTCCCACCCTACTTTACAACTTATGTACTTCCCATTTTTATTCCCAATCAAGATAAGAATCACTTCTTGCAAAAAAACCAGTGGGAGATTCGGGAGGATTGCCCATACTTTCAAAGGACAAAGATAATCACAAGTAGGATCAAAATAGATTGCTCACTGTTTTAAAACTAAACTAGGGGGTCCCCAACCCCATACTTTGCTAAAAATCTCCACCAAATCCTGCTTGGATTTGAAATTGAAGCAAATCCATGCACGAGCCAGGGTGTAAAATTCTGGGAAATAACCTAAAAGTGTCGACAAATTTTCAATGACCCAGGATTTCAACGATGGTGAGGATACAGTTTTCCCACAAAACCTTCTAACTGCCATTTGGTCCAATAACTATGGGATGGCCTCTATCTCCACACCCGCTCCAAACACCATTCTTCACTGCTCCTTTTTCACTTTCCAACACAGGATTTCTAATCTTCTATTGTGATCAATTTCCTTTCAGATTTACTAAATTCTGCTTTGATGATTCACTTAACTTCGACTCCTCCAACAATGAACAATCTAGATGTAGAGGAGAATAATGAAACTAAGCTGGAGAGTCCCATGAGACCTTAAATCGCCTAGGATCATGTGGATTAGAGTCCAAGGAAATGCCTTGACTGCTCCCACCATCCCGAATTGATAGCTCCCACATCCTTGAGAATGTTACCCCTGGATCGAGGCCTCCTAGCAGATCCATCGGGCCCAAACCTGCCATGTCGACTGCCCTCCTTAGCTTATGCAACCAGACGATGTCTTCGTCACAGAGGAAAATATACTCATATCCCAATCTGTCTTCATTGTAATCTATTACGTCATCATCCATACATCCTATCCTCTGCACCTCCGATCATAATTTATACCTGGCTGTATAGCTCCCGCTGCATTTCCACTTCTCATCCACTATCTAGAGATTGCCGCCAAAAATCCTTTGGATTCATTATTTCCCCCCTATGCCCCTACACACACCATATCACAATAAAACACCTCATCATAGAACCTAGAAATACTCCTCTACACACAACAACAAGCATTGAGGGGATTCCGCCATTAGGACCAGGGTGGAATCTACCCTTCGTCTTTGAACACTGCTAGGGTTTTCTTCAACATGCTCATTGATTTACATTCTTACTCTTAGTATTTCTTAATCCTTATATGTATTTGATTTTGGTTGCAATGGAGGATTTCTAACCATAGGGATTGTGGCTATTGGCCAAGGGGTCTTGTTGTCACAAACAAAATAAATTTGACCACATATTGGATGATATGTAGTCTTTCTATGTTAATTTTCACGACTCTTGGTATTTCTTAGTCCTTATATGTATTTGATTTTAGTTACAATGGAGAATTTCTTACCATAGGGATTGTGGCTATTGGCAATGAGTCTTTTTTCCACAATCAAAATAAATTTGGCCACACATTGAGAAGGTTCATACTTGCTTTAAAACCACTTATAAGAAATCATTTGTAAGTCACATCTCAATAGAAAAAATATATATTTATAAATAATTATGCAATAATAGAATGATGTCTATGAAAAAAAAAATGAAAGAGACTCTTCTTATGTAATGAACTAAGGAGACATAATTTGGAAATACAATATAATTACGCCGAAAGACGTATACCTATTGGAGATGGGCACAATTAATCACCTTTGAATCTAAAATTCTAATCTGATCGCGAACAATTGAAGATGCTGACATATTCTTAGTCATCCTCCCAAATCAATGAATGTGATTTACTCTTCATAACTTCCTTGTATTTTTGAATGCATCCKTTAAGATGTTTACTTTTTAACATTTACCTAATCATATYAAKAAATTACTGTAGCACCATATGATTGCCACGTTTAAATGATTGAGCTCTAGGATTACCATGTTTGAATGATTAACCTTTGAGCTTACCATGTTTAGCTTACCATGTTTGAGCGTTTCATTTTGYACATGAGCGTGGAGTGTTTCATCCCCCAGCATGGCTGATCTTCTTCGTCTTCCTCTTTGAATAGTTGGGGAAAGCACTCAGGTCAATCATTTCTGCGTYGATATARAGATCTTAGGTCGAGAGTCCAAACTGAATCGTTYGTGTATTTGTTCCTACCTAGCTCGTTCTATCCAACTTCCTGRTGTTTCCATCGCGGTGTGGCGATATGATGCGGTTCAACAACCATGCTGCGGAACAGATATCGCAGGCCAACAACTCCCCTGCTGTGACTTTGGTGCTAACGATTTGGATGGCATTGCCGAAATAAGAATAAGGCAACGGGGTATCAATCTCGGTCGACAGTTTACTGCGAGCTTGAGGGTCGTTGGCTCGTTAGGAGGCAGGTTGCGAGCCCATTGGTAAATAGAGAATTGCGCAGAGAGAACCTGGAACGAGAAGATTATAATTGGGTCCTTTGAATTCTTCATGTTAGCTCTATCGTTTAGCCTCGAGATCGTCTCCTTGCTGAAGTGAAATATTTTTTCGCTCAGAGAGGGGGGGGAGAATTTGTTGATAGTTTGGGTTTTAGGCAGGTTCAGAGCTATGGGGGAGCCTTTTGTGTCGAAGCGCTGACTGTGAAGTGGCGGGTCAGAGATTGTGACCACTCCTCTGCAGAGATCCACCCAGGAGTTTATGAAATGCCACAGTGAAGTCCCGTCTACGACCGCGTGGTTGATTGCGAAGCCTATCGCGAATCCATCTCTCAGCTTCGTTACCTGATCATGATCAAATTTAAAATGTAAGGATGAGAAACAAAAAATCAGTGAGTTCATTCCTCGGTTAAAATAAATTTAAAATTTTCCATAAAACAAATGGAAAGAGAGGCATAGTTATACTACCTATATGAAAATGATAGGGACAAAGTGTATCTAAATATTTGAGTTCCACATAAAAAGTGAGTAGTACTATTAAACCCGACATAAAGAACTTAGGATTTTAGGGTTTAGAAGAGCATGAATTCACCTGGACCACCAGCAAAGGGAGAAAATGACTTTAGGGTTACATTTAGGGTTTTCTTTTACTATTTTGGCGTTAGGGTTACAAGTAAAGTTTACAGTAAAGTATGGTATAGTTACTCTTTTCAGAATTTTCCTTTAGCCTTTCGGCGTTTATCAGTCATAAATTATATGACTGTGGTAGTATATTTTAAACTACACTTCAGCGAAAAGGAAATCATATAAAATGATCGAAATCCCGGGCTCCTGTTCTACCTTCTGCGATCACCCTGCATCACTTCGAACTAAAACAGTGTTTTTGAAATCGGCTTTGGAGGGAACAAATGGGAGGCGGTGGAATGCAGTGTTTAAAATTTGAATTTGGAACTCAAACAAAACAAAACATCACATGGCATTTATAATTTCGACTGCCTTACCAACTCAGCCCAGCCCAGCCAAGCCATCCCTGGATTACTCAACCATCCACAAAGGGCGACGGTGCGGCTAAAGGGGCGGACGGAAAATGTATGGCCGGAATCTGGGAGAAATATACGGTCGGGAAAGGTGCAAATCGTTTGTTTTTTAGCCAACGCCCGTTTTTAACTCCGTGCATAGATCCGAGAATGGACGACATTTATCCGCGTCCGAGAATATATCTGTAGTTCAACATTTACGTGTAATCTTCTTCGTCTCCCTCTTTCGTTCCTTCTGGCTACATCAAAATGGGGGAGCTGCAAGCGAAATCGTTAGGGTTAAGGTATTGTGAATTGCCGGAATATCTGAGAGAAGAGATATTAGCACGTTTGCCAGTGGAATCTCTCTGTAGATTTCGCATTGTATGCCAGGAATGGAATGCCCTCCTTTCATCAGCAAAATTCATAACAAGTAAATGGGTGGAGGCACCTCACAACAAGAATCCATGGTTGCTCGTGCAAAATGTCTACTCGAAAATGCCTAATTGCTGGGTTTACTGCTTCTACACACGGACGTGGGAGAAGCCCTCTCGTATCTCCCTTTCTTTCCTGAAAGAAATTCAGAATCAGAATTATATTCATTGCCTTGGATCGGCTGCAGGCCTCTTCTTGGTGACTGATTTTCTTGTCTGCAATCCTCTCACGAGAACGTCCTTAAAACTCCCCCCAATGTCATCCGTACGGCGGTCGATTAGATGCACAGGCATCATGGAAGGGGACGCCCACAGTCGCCAGACATACAAAGTGGTGGCCGTGGGCCGGTCTCGTCGTCAGAATGCCCAGATAGTGGAAATCTACGATTCCGCTGACAAGTCATGGAGGATCGCAGGACATCTGCCGGAGGATGTCCAGGTCACGGGGCTGGGAAGGTTAATTGGGATGGGGATGGGGATGAGGATGTCGATGGTTTTCTGTGACTGCTCTTTTTACTGTTTGACAGTCTTTAATGGGGCGTTGGGCGTTTTGAGTTTCAGTATCAGACACGGGGCTTCCGATTTTGTACCTCTGCCACATATGGCTAATGAAAAGAGGCCAACGCCTTACCTGCTTGCTTGCAGGTCGCGGGTTCTAGTTACAGTTGGCATTGTCAAAGAAGAAGAAGGGGTCGAGCTTTTGCAGGAAGTGATTATATGGGAGTTGGAGCAGGTGAATTCCTCCACCTCCTCGTCATCTCTTTCAGCATCATCGTGGAAGGAAATTGCCAGAATGCCACCATCCCTGTGTGGGGGTGTTAACAGGATGCACTCCCTTATGGACTGGCCATTTAACTACTGCATAGGAGTTGGGGATTATGCCTGCTTTATATTTCTTGGACATATGCGGGAGATGAAGGTGGTTGTTTACAATGTAATTGAAAAGACATGGAATTGGCTTCCCAGCTGTCCTTTAGATTATGACAAAGGCTATGTGAGAGCTATGAGAGTTATGGCCTTTGAACCCAGGCCTGGCATGAAGATCACTTGAAGTGTGGTATGCATGCCATTGCCTTTCACATCACTGCCTTCAATATTTTACACTTCATTACTCTCTTATTTAGATGTAAGATTCTCCCTGGAAGTTCGGTGTCTTGTTCTTTGATTTTAATTGAAAATCTGCTTTTAGTTTGAAATGCAAGTGAGCACAAATTTGAACAGATGCAGTTGCAGGGCGTGTAATCTCAGTGTATGGTTTATCAGATATATTAGAAAGTTGAGAGAGAAACAAATTTAGTACTTGACCATTCTTAATGAAATGTTGTTGATAGGCTGTTGAAAAGTGGCTCAGATTAAGCCATCATCCATTGGGGATTCAGTTATTACAGAACTTTCACCAATGATTGCTATGTTTGTTATAAAAGCAGCTGCCTTGTTATTTCTAAAACCTTGTTATCGGCATGGCTTCAGTTACAATGTTTATTTTAATATGTTATGTGTAACTCGTTAATGCTTCTTTCTATTACCTGGAATGGAACACTTGAAGTTTTGAATTCTACCCCAAAATAGCATAGCTCGTAACTGAAGTGCAGTGCAATGATTTCATTTAGTCTGTTAACTATCTTGGGACATTCATATGTATACAACTTCATTCACATCAATAATGATACCAGTGTGTTTTACTTTGCTAATTAAAATGAGGTACTTATTACAAACACAATGTTCTTATTACAGAGTCACAGTAGCCACGACCAATCCTGCTGTGTGGTTTGGGAATGACTGTCAACGTTTTTTTATGTTATCCTGGCAGTAGTTGCAATAATATGGTTTGACTTTATCTACTATATGTTTCCATCCTATATCAAATTTAGTCCTTTTAGTCAATGTTGGCCTGTGAAGTTGGTGAAAGTGAGGTGTTTCTAATAAACTTGCCAAGGTTCAAATCTTTCCAATGACACATGTACTCATGCTTGTGCTTGTTGTATGCGTGCTCTTGTGAAAGCAGTCTGGGCTAGGTGCAAGTCCTAGGCAAATTTGGTGCAATACATAACCCCCCCTTGCTTCCTCTCAGTGGAAGGACTCTGATCTTAATGTTGTAACTTGTAAGTTGGCTACTTGCATTGATATTCTCCTAGATTGGGGAAGGGTGAGCTTGCCACATCAGAATAAACGGAATTGTCACACAACATGAAAAATTATCCCCCTTCTACTTGGGCTGATTTGCTTTCTAGAGATCAGATTGATATCCTTTAAGGTTTTACTAGCTTGGATGCTGTCATCTTTTATCCTAAGCTAGAAATTTTGACAACATAAGAAAATTTCCATAAACCCTTGCAAATTTTCTCAAAATTGTCACCTTCTTCGTTTTTGCTTCATTCTTCCATCTCAATCAATTCTACAGTCGCAATGCTTGTACTCTGTTCTGACTTTCTTCCTTCAACCTCATTGTCATTAGAATTTCCGCGTTTATAACTTTTATTGCAATTTCAGAAATTCCACCTGCCACCGTAGGTTTCTTGCATTTAGTTCCTGTGAACTTCAGCCTTAGGGCTGATCTGAAATATTTAATTTACAGCAGCAAACAATGGACAATATTTCATCTCACTTCAACCCAATACACTAGGCATTCCAAGGGAAAAGATACCAAACATATGCCAACAAGTTTTAGCCCTTAGGGCACACTTTTCCAAGCATAAACCAGATTTGAAATCATGCTAATCACTGTAAATCTGCCCTATTATCTTCAAGATGTTTGTCCAATCACTTAACAAATTCATCCCTTGAATATTTCAAATTGGCATGAATAAAAAATGCAGGAAATTACCAAATCAAAAGTACAATGCAAGTTGAAAATAAAATCAGAAATTGTGTAATTGCAGATTTGATGTTCAACTTGCATTATCTATACATATATATATATATATAGAGAGAGAGAGAGAGAGAGAGAGAGAGAGAGAGAAGTACATGTACATATGCACAACTTATTACAAGCTGGTACAATCTTTAAGCTCTCTAAAATCCTAGCTAGGGAAACTATGAAAACCTTAGCCACCACCAAAGATCCACAACAAGCAAGCATCAACATTGACAAGTCCTCCTTGGCTCTAAGATCAAGTTTGTATCACACAAGCTCTCCACATTAACACTTTTGTCTTCCTTAGAGTTTACAGCCCTACCCATGTTGCATCACACAAGTAAATAGAAAGACAACTCTAGCGCTAGCTTCCAAATCTACATGTCCATCCTAGGGTTTGAATTTCATCCTAGGGCTTGAGTCCTCAAACCCTAGGTCTTTAACTCTTGCATCAACACAAGCATCGAGATCTCCATGGAACATCAAGAGTACAATAAGCGAGTTTTCTTCCAAGCATGACATCACACCAAACTCAAGATTCATCGAGCTTATCTCTCCATGATCTTGCCTTAGCCTTACATCCCAAAGAACAAGGCTCCAAAACCATGCAAGGCATTAATGCCACTCTCCATGTATTCTACTAGGGTAAAAACCCTAGTGCTACACAAGAGCCACAAGA
>ML782079.1:141743-153606 GCA_009831015.1 Picea engelmannii | reverse complement strand
ATACTTGAGCTCTACCCCCCCATTTGATGTCGCCCCTAAGTCCTGAGTGCGAATAAACGCCTCACCTATAAATAAGGACTTTAAAATACCCCACCATAAATCAAAAGCAAGGAATGTTATGCTTGAAACCTTTTTAAGGGGACTCACAAATCATAATAAAGAAAAAGGCATAAAAGGGGGCTTGGAAAAAGGAATTGTCGGGGAAAGGGTAACTCAAGATGTCACACACCCTCTACAAAGGTGCCCTTGGAAATGAGACCATACAAGACCTTGCATGTCAATGACCCCATGCCCAAATTTTTTTCCTACAAACCACCTCACATTAATCACATGGCTTAGATAGGGTCCACTTGGGGAACGTCCCTCTACTTGGGTACTGGCTCACACAATAGCTTGCCTTGATAACCCTCCTATACCTACATTTGGCAAGTTGTATAAAGTCTTTGAGCATTTGTGAAGTATGAAAGGAGGAGTCTAGTGTTGCTTGTTTAGGTGGCTTTTGTATTAAATGTGACTTACTTGACATGATTCATATGACTAATGGACCCTTGGAGGGTGTACTTGTTTGTCTTTGTAGGGCCTTATTGACTACATCATTCATGGAGATGCTATGTCGCTTTGGATCTCCATAAGGGTAGGAAAACCCACAGGATGAACATTGTGCCTCGCATGTTGGAGGGCTTGGATGATGAGCGTTGCACTTTAGGATGATGTCATACCTCGTGAGGGAGATTCTACTTGATGGATCACACATGACGTCACCGCCCACTGCTTGGACGTTGCTCATTTGGACCATGATGTCATGCTTTATTTGGCTTGATGTGACACGGGGTGTGCCTTTGATGATGTTGTGGCATGAGGGTGGTGCATTACCCCACCTATTTTGTTGAGTGTTGGACGATGGGGATGACTTGGCACCATGAGGATGAGGACGACCTAGCCTTTGAAGTATTTCTCTCCCTACGTTCACCCTTTGAGGAGACGTTAGAGGCTTTATTATTGTTATTTTAGATGTTATTGGTCATTTTGGGGGTCGGCCTAGACCTATCCACCTTGTAAACTTAATTTTAGACCCTTATTGTGTGGAATTAGTGCGAAAAACGATTTGGGTTTCCTCTATAAAAAGGAAAATTGTTTTTCATTTTCGATCATAGCTCATTCATAACTCATTCATCACTTATTATGGTTTCTCCTCTCTCTTGAGGAGTTCACTCCACTTTTTGTCTCTTGTGCATTTTTGGAGAAGAAGGTGCGCGTGGCTCTAGGGAGGCTTTTTCTTTGGTTGTGGAAGCATTTTGTGGATGAAGTTTGGTTTCCTAGGGTTTGGATGTAAGTGAATGCTCTCTCTTATTCTTGAATATTTTTTGCATGCTATTGTCCAAGGAAACCCTAAACCCTAATTTCCTTCTTGATGCTTTGCAAGGTTATTGGTTAGAGATTGTCGAGACTCCTCTAGCTCTTTATTCTTGTAGGACGACTCCCCTAAGGATTGTTGAGACTCCCTTAAGACATCATCCCCCCTCCCTTGTGATCTTGCAAAAGGTTATATTGAAAGCATAGAACATCTACAAGGATTGTTTGGGACTCCCTTGCGAGAGGTTTTAGGGAAACATAAATCTAGAGATTGTTGAGACTCCTCTAGATCTTTTTGCCTAGCTTTCTCCTTGGCCTTTCCCCCCCTCTTGGATTCACTTTCTCCTTTGACTCCATTGCCCAGTGATTAAAGGCACCAGTCCATTGTGATACGTTGAATTAATGTTTTCTACAAGCTTTCTCTAAATCGCTCTCTTTGTTTCTAGTTGTTTATGTCTAATGCAAGCAATTGATGCCATGACATTGATGGAATAACTTGTTTAGCTTGCTGCTGTAATAAATGTTTTGCTACAGCCATTAGGGCTGCAGACTCTTTGGTGATAACACTCACTTTTCTCAACATTTAACCATGGAAAAGCTTGGGTAATGATTGGACATTGAAGTGCTAGTTGTGAGCTAAATTTAGAGCTATTTATGTGCTGATTTCTATGGTTGAATCTTGCTGTTGTTACAGTTTACTATTGCTGGTATACACTGTTTATTTGCTGCAATTTTACAACAGCAGTCTTTTTCCTTCGATTAAGTAGTGGCTTGGAGCTTAAATAGTGCATTTGGACATAGAAATCATTGTTTTATATCATTGGATTGCTATATATACTTGTGCGGGTGATTTCTTGTTAGATACTGACCATACAACATCTTACAAGCCCTATCTCGATCTTACTTGTGACCAATAAAGGTAACCCTGAACCTTACTTTGTCTATCTCATTGTTTTCCTTGAGGTCACTGGGAAGCCTCCCTTGTGTTGGATTCATCCATCACTAAAATGAGGGGAGTGTTTATTGTTGAAATAATGTAACTGCAAAGTGTATTCTAATTATTATTGTTGTATTATTCATTAGATCAATCCCCTATTGTGGATTGATCATGTCGGCTATTTGTTTGAGTTATCTCTTGGCATTGTATTGGCTATCTATAATAAGGAAGTTTTGCTGGGTTTTCTCCCCCATGAGGGTTTCCTAGGATAAATGATGTGTCTCTTGTGATTGTGTATTTCTCAGTGATCCTATCTATGCTATTGTTATCTAGTGAAATGCAAAGAACTCTAATAATAGCTTAAACTTTAACATTTATATGAGATGACAGTGGGTAGATACCCCCAATTGTGTCACACTTTGTGGCTTTGCACAAGTGACGGATTGTGCAATAACAGGCCTCTCTTCCTATATAAGGGGGGTGCCTCCTTCATTTGCACTTGTTGGAAATAAAGTGGAGAACATCTTCTTGTCATTTGTAAGTGTGATCTAGTTGCTTCTTAGGCATCGTTCCAACGTTTTACATGAAGACAATAGTGTTGTGTCTTTTCAAGGAGGTGAAAGGCCATCACCAAGAGGGTTTCAAGCAAGCAAGGTATGAGTGTTACTTCTAGTTTGTTTCTTGAATCTAGATCTGATTTATAGATATTAGAGGTGAATATCTTTAGATTTTATCTCTCTACTATAGATCTGATTTTGTTTTCCTTGTGATACCTAGGGTTTGATTTTTTTATTATCTAACTCTCCCTTTGAAGTGTGCAAGACCTACATGTTTTAGCTTGATGCTCCTCTAATATTCACTAATATTGAAGGACTTCAACACCTTAGGGGAAAAGGACTTTGCCAAGAGTCCTCAAGACCCCATAGTCCAATGGTAAGGGCTTTCTTCATCCTTCATTTTCCAAACACTTTTTTTAATTTTCCTCTTTTTCAGAAATTTTAAATGATCTAGGGTTTTATTCAAAAAATTATCTTGTAGCTAGATCATTTCACTCAAGTAAGAACTAACCTTTGTTTTCATCTTTCAATACTTGAGCATAATAGTGCAGGTCAACTTCTTTTTAATTGTTCTTTCATGACAAGTGGACTTACTCAAGAGTGCTCTTTAGTTTCATTTCTTGTCTAAATTACATATAGGAATATTTGGCGCTAACCTTCCCATAATTACCTAATTGACTCACAGAAGGCTCTAAAATTTCTTGATGTATTTGTTATGTTGTGATTGTTGTCTGATTCGAAACGTATCATACTCAGGATAGATCTCTACCACTCATGAATGATGCTTATAAATCTGGTCGCTCTAGTTTCAAAACATGTTTTGAAGACAAACAGTTATTTATGACCTGTGTTTCGCAATGTTTCAAGCCTCATAATACACTAACGATGCACTAATGGTAGAATGAATGGCTAACCTTTTTGCACCATAATTTTTTTAGGAATTTCTTCATTTCTGAACTTCTGGTCACTACTGAATCTGAACTAACAATGACACTTGGAGAAGCAGTTCATTATTCATTGTTGATACATTAATTCTGGAAAACTAATGATTAAAAATTTAGTGTGGAATCTAAATCTTTGCAATATTTTTTTGCTGGTATATTCTGCATTTTGGGTTATGGTCACACTTGAATGTTATCAGGAAGTGGTTTCAATTATGCTATCTACTGTTGCAACTCCCACATGCTTTAATCACGCAGATTTGAAGTAACTTGCTCTAGTTTGTGCTCAGAAGTACGATAAATACTCAGATGAGATGAATAATAACTATTTGGCATGATGACTGAGCCGTGAATCTCTTTTTCTTGCTATTGATCTAGAATCATCATTGCTGATATACAGGTCTGTCCTTTAAATTCAATAGTGTTATCATTTGAAAGGGGATTTTCTTTTGCTGCATTTGAACACTTGTGTCTAACTTAATAACAGCAGTAAATTTTCTCAAGCTACAGCACTTACACATGTTCAAATTCATTCTCTGGGCAATCTAAACAACACTCTTATCTCTTCTAATTCTCAGAATTATTTGCAATTGTGTTCACAGTTTTATGGTCAAATGTGATGAATTCAAACCTTGCTGTCCCTAAACAGAATCTAAGCATTATTTTGGATGTTGTCATGGTATCAATATTTTACATGTGGGCTAAAAATACATCATGATGCATATGATTCTAAAGGCATGTCTTACAAGCAGTTTTCTTAATCACTCACGTTTGTGATTTAAGGTTTTACCTCTTGGTTATCTTGAGAAGTAATTTTTGAGTGGTGTTATGATTTAATTTTCATGGTAATGTTAAAAGACGACAATATTTCACACCAACATTCATTTTGAGCATTATTTTAGTTTCACTAATTTTTTGGACATTCACATTTCACATCCCTAAATAATCCATTAAGAGCTATTGGGCTTCAACTTTCACACTTTGCTCTCACTTCTACTTCAATGTGCCATGACTAGTCCAAGTAGATTCTTTAGGTTATATGAGAGTACATGGGGGCCCTTATGCAAAATGCACCATCAACACTATGAATTTGTGGCCAGAAGATAATGTGCACCCATAGAGCAATGAAGGAAAACTATGACATGAGATTATAGTAAACAAGATGAGGTAGACAACCTTCTAATGAATGAAAAATCCAACCAGATTTGACATTATCACATACAACCCCATAAGATCAGCAAGCCATAACATGTGCCATATCAAATCTGTCATTATAACAACAAATTCCCTAATATTCCAGATAACAAGGGCTAAGGAGGGTTAACAACCTCACACTTAGTCCCTTCTCATGTGCGGAGATTTGCCTTTTAGAGATTATCGTAGTAACAAGATATAATAGCTACTCGAACATAAAACCCATATTGTCCAAGAGAAAAGAGATGAATGAAGAAAGCTTCACATATACCTTTCTGTACCTTCAATTCCACCTCTTACATGATGTTCAACTAGGTTGAGAGGGGTTTGCCCCATCAATCCAACCATGAATTGTAATGGAGAGAGCAAATCCTCATATAGATTTGAGATCCATCTTTTGATCCGAATTGGATCCTCGCCTAAACTATTTTGTAAATTCGTGTTTTGTTTTTTTCATTGTCTTTTTTTTTGGCAAAATTGGAAGGGGAAACGAACCATGTGACAGTTGGCCTTACGAAGGCAACCCATTAAATGAATGAAGGTTGTAGTGAAGAGGCAACGTGAGATGAAGGAGAATTGGGGAGAGTAATGGTAGAAATGAAAGCTCAAAGAGGGAAACCTGCTCAAAGTTTGGTGGACGAAGGAGTCATGGAGGCTGTCTACGCTGAGCAAAGGTATCTCTGAGCAATGACCATCTGCAACTTGTATTGTCGGTGACCATCTGCAACTTGTATTGTCGGTGAGTAACAATACACAAACACTGTGTATAGCTCACCCCATTGTAATTATCTCCTGAGCTTAATAAAATCTCCATTAGATGATGAGATTCCAGTGTAAAAATCTGTGTCATTTGTGAGTTTTATCATTGTGTGATTGTTGGTCTGTATAATAAATTGTTTAATGGAGAAAACCCATCCCAATAGCTCTCCGTTTTCCACCATTGAATGATTTTGGAGAGGGGAAATCAGTGGTCTTCAATCCAGAGCTGTTGAAGAAGTTTCTAAATTGATTTTTCTCTCTCCTATAAATCGTTCTCTCTCACGAAGGAAAATTTTATTTGTTTGGCTTGTGTTTTGAAGTGCTCACACATCTTATGGTTTGTTGGACGTATTTAATTATCACAGGGGCCGATTTCTCCTTTGTTGGGTGTCTTTAATTCTTACATGGTCGTTTTCTCCTCTCTTGGGCCATTTCTCGAGTGTTGGGCATCCCATTCGACCAACTGGTCGATTTCAACCCTTGCTGGGTCATTTTCTTAGAAATGGGTGTCTTTTCTTTGCCCACAAACCATACAAGACGTTTTAATGCTGGATGGTATTTGTTCTTTTCCCACCAGCCAAATTCCACGTTTTCCTCATTGTTGGGAGATTCAATCCTTTTTTCTATGCATTCCCTTCATTGCTGGGTTGTGTAAAGAGTCTCTGGTCAGCTGGTGTGAGCCTAGGAGGATAGTTTTGGGTTTTAAGACAGTCTTGTTGCTTAACATTAACACATGAGTGTCATCTTCATGCTTCCTTTAATTTTAACCATGTACATTGATTACTCTTGAATGTTGAGCTACTTATCTATGTGTTAGTAGCAATATTCTGTATTGAATAAAATGAAGAGCCTTTACGTGTGAATGAGTTATGAGCATCTCTTCGAATTGATAATACAGTCCAGAACAAGTTCACCACTCGAGGTTCCTTCCAAGTTGACTGAGCAGTGCAACAAGATTCAAAAGGGACCTGTGTTGGTGAAATGGACAGGCTATAAGCCTACCATTTACGGATCAGATGGTATCAGAGTAGGTTTGTCAAGGACCTTGAAGAAGCTACCGTGGGAAAAGCTTTGAATAGGGAGAATCTAGAAGAGTTGAGAGACTTCAACAGGTAGATCCAAGAAAAAAGTCGGTATTGGAGGCAGAGAGCAGATGCGCTGGAGAAAGAGCTTTCCAAGTGCCATGACTCCTTCACCACCATGAGGGCAGAATTAGACAGGAGCAGATAGCAACTCTTGTAGTTGGGGAAGAAATTCATTGAGTTGGATAATTGGCAAGAGGAGAGGTTCACCAAAGTCACTGCTCACCTATACCAAAACGAGGGAAAAGGCCTTGAAGAAGCTAGTAGCATCTGTCCAAGAGACCAAGCAAGCCCCTTCCATTGCCACTGCTGAAGCTAGTACCATGACAGAGGCAAGCATGGTAATTTCACCTTCCAAAATCCTTCGTCAAGAGACCTTTGGTGACTTTGAAAAGCACACTAGAGGCATCGGTTCATCTTAAATCTTGAAAAAGAAATAATTTTCATGCTTAAATTGTTTGGGAATATGGAATTGGTAGAGAGGAATTAATTTCCACTCCACATTAAATCTGCCAATGGTGATACCAACACTTGATTTCCCTCAGCTCCATGGAAGATGGTGAATTTCTCTCTTCGAGTCCCCTGCTTCTGCTTTTCAAAATGAGTCAAAAAGGCCTAAAATTTGGAATTTATAGCCCACATGTCACATTTCTATTTTCTGGCGATATATTTAAAGGTTGGAAAAAAACATGATTTTTAAGGCGATATTATTGCCAGCCTGAGAGAATCGTGATATACCCTGCCAATATATTGACAATATTTGCAACATTGCTTTAAAACTCTGTTTCCACTACAATAAATTTACGAGTCACTGTAATGTCTTTAATGATCTCTCACTGTTATTGCTTTAATACTACTTACTAACATTCATTTATCCCAACCACTCAAACTATACTCAATTATCTGGCTTGCGGGCAGTTGGATATACTCTTGGATTATAATGGCAGTCAATAGGTGTGGTCTCACTCTCATGAGAATTATTGGTTCCTATGGCTAAAAAAAATAAAAAATACTGCTTGCTAACGTTTAACTTCAGCTGCAGGGTAGTTATAGTTAAACTGCACTGTATAATAGAGATCTGTATTAAATCCTGGCTGCCTGCCACTAGTTGTCAGTGTTCACAAGACATGATGCAGTAAAACTCTGTTTCCGCTGCAATAAATTTACAAGGAGTCACTGCAATATGCCTTTAATGATCTCAGTGCTATTGCTGTAATGCTGCCTGCTAACATTTGACTTCAGCTGCAGGGTATTTAAACCACACTGTATCATAGAGATCTGTATTAAGTCATGGCTGCCCGTCACTAGTTTTCAGTGTTCACAGGTCATTCTTGAATCCCTATCATTATGGTCAATTACTGCAGCCTACAATTTTCCAGCAACACTTGCATAAAGTTTAATAAAACCTTGTGGGCCAACATGACAATCGACAAGAAATATGAGGTGGGCTACTAGATTGTGGCATGAACATAGCATTTTGCAAGGAGTCACCAAAACACTAATCTTCAGGACCAAATAATCTGAGCATCAACCGGCAGCTAGTGATTGGTCTTTGAAGTGGTAACGTGCACACATAAGCAAATTGCCTTGTGCCAAAACAAAACATTCATGCAGAAGTCGAGCCTCGTTATAACTCGTAAAGACAATCATTGAATACATACAGTATCTCGTAGAGTTGCTTTGACAAATCATAAGATATATGTTGGTGTAATGAAGCCGGAAATGTGCCTTTTGTCGCTTTTCAAGCTTATATATCTCGAACTGAAAGCGGCGTCAACGCAAACACCTTCGATCAAGAAAATGATGAAAGGTAGGGTGTGCATTATGTCCCATAATAATCTGTTGTCAACGTGTTCTCATGATTGAAATGGAGCCAAATAATAAGCATACACTGTCAAACTTTAGGCGGGTGGGCCACATAAGCATTGTAAAAGTACTTCATGCTGACATGCTATTTTGTAACCCGAAGGAGACTACATATTTATTTTGGCAGCCTTTAGTATTAATAGTACTGTACATTGACCTGCTTGGTTCTACATTGACCTGCTTGGTTCTATAGGAGTTTTCTTTGAAGGTTTAGTTCGGGTGGTAGGGTAGCATGTTTGTTATCCTTTTCATCCAGGGTCAATTCTCATTAGTGACATGTTGGTCCATTGTGATAACGCTAAAAGGGTAGATGCTTCCTGGGATGCCTCGGCCCTTGCTAAGTCACAAGTTATCGGTATATCTGGTTTGCAGGCTGTTGGATATACTCTTGGGTTATAGTGGCAGCCAATAGGTTTGATTGTGGGCCTAGCCTAGATCACTCCAACGAGTTACCGATTCCCATGGTTAAAAAACAAAAAAAAATTCATAATAAAGTTCTAATTTTGTTCAATACAAAACTATTTGATACTATGTAATAGACCTTGGAAATGATAATGTGTTTTCATCATAATATACCCAAAACCTTGATAAAGCAATGGTTTCCTTTCATGCAGTATTAGAAGATTCCCTTCTCTTCAATGCAGTGTCATAAACCCTCATGTGGGAAATGTCTTTAAACAATGACCATCTTCTGATAGCTAAGACAAGCCTACTATGGTCTCAACTTGCCATTTCTTTGACATATATCAAAGTTCACGATGTCAATATTAGTTCTCCAACAAGCCACATAGCACCGTTCTTTTTGCAAAGCAAAACATCAAGTGAGTGAGTAGGTCATGAGTAGGGAAAAATTTAGGGGTTAAATTTCATTAATTGGCTATTTTTTTCCAAAATCGATTCTCCAATTCAAACTGAATTTTTGTCTTGTTTTCTAGAGAATAAAATTAATTTATTTGAAAAATCACTATTTTCCTTTTTTAGAAATTAGGTAAAATCCTTATTAATTTGAATTTTTTTATAAAAATATCGAGCATTTATATTTGGCATTTTAAGTAGTATGATTCATCAAGGCTTCTATACGTACAAGATGAAGTAAGGATCCCTTTATTTATTTTTTTGGCCGTATGGGGACTGTTACTGGCCAATTTAGCGGTCTCGTCAAGATCAGTCAAGATGCTATGACGACACCACGGGGATAAGCACCCAATGTCACCACAACACTTACCCTTTCATTTTCAAGTCCAACTTCCACTCACAAAAGGCTTTGGGAGGTTTCCCTATCACACAACACAATCACCTTACCCAACCGATTAGTAGATCAGTGTTATAGCTAGCGAGCTATGGTGAAGGGGTAGTAGCTGCTGCTGTAATATGATTATTTTAATGCAGAAATGGAATAGAACAACAACAAAATAACATTCAAATCAACATAAGATAAACATTTAAAACATGAAATAGAATGTTAATATCACTTACCAAAGTCTAGGAGATTTATATTGATAGAAAACCTTGGCTAAGTAGATGGAAAAGAAATGTAGGTTGGCTGTAAATAACTGCAAACCTGCATCAAATCTTCACTTTCCCCCCTTTAAAATATCTAATAAAATCATGCCAACTAAGGGGAAACAATAACCCTTGGGGAGAAAACTCCAAGACAAAATTCCAAGGGGTTTCTAGGTCTTGAAATGAAAAATTACAGCAAGTTAGTGTTTGTTTTATTTGGTATTTTTATGTTTTTATTAAAACAGAAAATTGAAAGAAAGTACAAAGTTGTTTGAGAGAAAGTGGGTTTACCTCCAGCCTTACCTTTTCACCTCCAAGTGTTGGTTGCGATCACAACCACCTCTATGTCGACATTAGACTTTGAACTAAAGGATTGGTTAGGAGTTGATGGACTATCACCCCGCCTTAGTCTATAAAGAATAGATTGATCTTGAATTTTTGGTAAGAAAGCTCCCAATTATTAATTGCAAACGACTATGTTTGATTGTCCACAACTTAGTAAATAAGGCCGATTCAATTAAAGATGTCACGGTTTATTTTATGGGGCGATTTCCTTTACTAGTGCAACAACCAACATGGACCAATCGTTCCTTTTCATGTCCCACGGTTGTATCTTGTTCACGGCTATGTTGGACGATGACTTATTGCATATTGACTTGGTTAGTGATGAGGGCAGATTTAATGTGGCAGCTTTCTCATAAGTAGCGGTTCTTTTCCATAGTGGCGGTTCCTTAGAAATGGTGGATCCTTATAACCTTTTCTCATGCTAATACATGACCCACGATTTACCTTTTATTATGTAAATCGATTTCGTCGGACTTAGGGACTTGATAAGCTTGGTCCAGGGGCCCAGGGCTCTGGGTAGGTGGTCCTCTGGGTTTAGATGATGGATGCTCTGTAACCATTTAATTTAGATCACATTTGAGATCATGTTAGTTCTTATTCCTCAACCGTCAACTAGAGCAGGTTAGATCCAAGAAGTGATGGCTTTGTAACAATGGTGGACTTGGGACCCGTTAAGCTTGGTCCAGGGGACTGGGGCTCTGGGTAGGCGACCCTCTGGGTTTAGATGATGGATGCTCTGTAACCATTTAGTTTAGAGGAGTTCTATTGGTTGGTAGCTATGAGTTTTCATAAGGCACCTATGCTATTTTAAGTAGACACTGTTTGTAGTGGCTTTAACTAATTCTGTTTCTTTTTTACTTGTTGGTATTAACTCAGTGAAGTGACGAGAGATTCCCCATAGTACCTTAGTAATAAACTTGTCCTTTATTATCTTCTCTTTTTGTGAGTTTTTTGTCTGAATACCTCTAGTGAAGGGCCATAGGATTGTTAGGTGGCAGGGAGATACATGTTGGGAGAAGTTTTCGAATGGAAGTTGAGGTCAGCGTACTCATGGGTGCGGTTGATGAGGCACATTGGAATAGGGTCGGATTATTTTACCTCGATCGATGAGCTGAGTGCTAGTACCAGAATTAATTTAACACAAGTGCCTTCTGTAGAGCACTTCACAAAGCCTACCCTTGTTGCTGGAATGAAGGATCCTCGAAACCTGGGATCTTCTTTACCTTTCAATAGAGGACTAAAACCTTGCTGAAACGTAGATAGGGTGCTTTCGGGTGGTAGACAGGATCATACAGGGAGACCTTTACACCTAAAATTCACGCGGGG
>ML782079.1:67436-92255 GCA_009831015.1 Picea engelmannii | reverse complement strand
AGAATAGCTATGGAATGTGAGAGAATTATGAGCAAAGAAAAACTATTTCAGGAGCCCAGATGGACTATGTATTACAACGGGTGTGAGAATAGCTTGTAGGGTTTCCAGGAGGCGTGATTAGGTTGCACGTGGGAGAGAGAGGAGAGCATATAGTAATGTCTGAATGGCAGAGAGACAGAGAATCACCTTGAGAAGGCAGAAAGACTGGCATACATACATGAATGCCTTTCTGCATGTTGGAATGAGTTCTTAGGACAGACTTGCAGATGGGCATAAGGAATCAAGCAAACTAAGAGACATTTTTTTTGCAGAGTGGAATGCGACGAAGAATGAAAAAGACTAACTATGGAAAACTACCATCAATATATAAATACATCAATGTGACCTTTGGATTCATCTTCCAAGGTCTCTTAGACTTCTAATAATGTTTCCTATTACTTGACTATTCATTTTTCTTCAAGTGAGGAATATCTTAATTCCAAAATGGATTAGGTTTCCAACAATTATCTTCATTTTGACACCCCCCTTAATTTGAGCAAGGGGGTAATGTAGAAAAATGATAAGGTATACAAGTAGGAATGGGTGTACCCAACTCATTAGAGAGACACTCGTAGATGTAATAAGAGAGAGTAGGTTTGTGAAGACCCAACTCAATACAAATGTGGGAGGGTTTATGAATACCCCACCATCAACATAGCACTACTCAACTCTTGAAGAATTGCTACCAGTAAACTACTCATCATATGGGGGAAGTTGATATTATGGTAGCCGCGGGATATTTACCTCCACATGTAACTCTGACAAGAATAGAGTATTATGAGAAGCAAGAAGAAACCCTAAATCATTAAAATTAACCCTAGAAGACAAGTCGGCTCAAGGAAATAATTAATATTAAGTATTTAGCCTCCAAAATGAGAAGTTGGCCTAGACAACTCAAGAAACAGTACAAATACAAGTAGCCAGATCTCATTTTGTACACACAACTCAAAATTTCAGCTGGGAAGAAGTGCGCACTGCAGAAACTGGGCAAGTGCGCAAGTCTGGGGAGCAGCTGTAGCCGACAACTGCCGCAATCCATATTCTTGGTTTAGGCTCAGAGTTTCTATTGGTTATGGTTGGACTTTTTGATCATTCTTGGTTATCTTTGCTTGATGCATTAGCCTTGGTTGGCTATTCGTTTGCTTCCAGAGTCATTCTCTGTCAAGGTTAATACGCTTGGGGGTGGCTTCGGCCTATAGTTGGGTGACAATATTGTTATATTGTCTATGGTTAAACGAGCACATCTATTACTTTCTAACAGGTTATGGGCCCACACTATCTTCGGACAGTCTAACCACTGGAAGATAGATTGGGAGGATTTGCTCAGTTACAGTTCCAGTTGCAACCAATTTTTGCTGCAACAACAAAACCCTAACCCTCTTGTTGAGGCACCTTAAGTGAAGAGATTAACCTAATTCCTTGATAGCCTAGTGCGCCCTAGCCTAGTGCATCTCCTGGTACTCTCAACAAGCTAAGACATCCAGTTTGAGTTTTTGGTCAAAATCAAGGGTTGACCAAGTCAAAGCAATTATGACTTACTCCATGAAGTCAGAAAACAAGTTAGAAGGGGCTTCTAACTTCAGAGCATGGAAAACAAGGATTGATCTCATCCTTGCCAAGAATACAGTGTTGGATACCGTGAAACGAAAAATTGTGGAACTAGAGTTTGAAGAAGTTAAAGAGAAAGAACCTTAGAACGTTGCAGTTATGGAGAAGTTCAAAGACAATGACATCAATGCCATGAGTATCATAGTGGACTCTATAAAATGCCACTTGATACCCTACATCTCCCATCTTGACTCATCTAAGAAGATGTACGATTCCCTAACTAACCTCTTCTCAGTCAGAAACATTGGACAAGTAATGAGTCTGAAGAATGAACTATGTGACATGAAAATGAATGATGATGACAACATAACATCATACTTTGTGAGAATCTCTCAGTTAAGAGATCAACTACAAGCTATTGAAGAAATCATTTCAGAGAAGGAACAGGTAAATATAATACTCAATGGCCTTCCCAAGACATGGGATGCATTTGCCGCAAGCATGAACACAAGAAAGGAGTATCCCACATTTGAAGAACTCTGGATTTGATGTGCACAAGAAGAATCAAGGATCAGTGCAAAAGATAAACCCCAAAAGAAATACAATGATCAAGCTTTCACAACAAGGTTCAAGAATTTCAGGAATAAAAAGAAGTTTGGCTCAAGGAAGAAATCAAATCAAGAGAAAGATATGTCAAAAATACAATGCATCAACCGTCGAAAATATGGTCACTACAAGAATCGTTGTCACGAGTTAAAGAAAAGGAAGGAAACACATGAAGCATCAGTTTTCGAAGAAAGGGAACCCTCAAAGAAGGCCAAGCGAGACAAAACAAACTTCTTCTTCTAAGACAAGGTAACAATATTCTTCACAATTCCTGTACATACCATGTTTACATAATTTTTGTACATATCTTGCATATCTATTTCTTAGAAGATAAGATGTTCAAAGAAAAACAATACCTATGGAAGAATAACAAGATAATGATTGCTATCATGACGAGTGCAAGTCAAGCAATACACATGAAAAGATGAAGTATATCGACAACCCTTGGTAACAATTCACGTGGAAGCTATTAACATAAGTAACAACTGCAAGATAAGCTGAAATCAAAATGAAACTTGAAGAAACCTGGAAGAAGTAAAAACAGTCAACAATCAAGAGGAAATTAGAAAAATATTTGTGACACTTTGCAAAAGGCAATAAGGATGTAGACGGAAGCGTGGACTCTCTTAGTTGGAGGGAGTCGATTATATAATTCCAAAAGAAGAGAATGCAATCATGCATGAAGCAAGGATTAGGAGGGAGCTAATCCTAAATAATGTGATCCATCAAGGATTATGAAGTATCTATCCATGTTCGCATTGATGGTAGCAACCATGAAAAGAAACACGTGTTCAATTTGACTTTAGAAGTAGTCTTATTCGAAAAGAAGCCTTAAAGTATCACTGGCTGTCCATCCACATCCATGATCTTATGATGAAAGGAAGAAGTTGGAATATTCAAGGCATGGAATCTATAGAAAACTCCATGGACCCAAGAGCTAAAGAGAAACATGAGGAAGAACATGAAGATTCCAAGAGAGAAAGAAAAGTCAAAACAACCAGTCATTATATCAAGAATCACAAGACTACCAACTTGGTCTAAACCCACTAGAAGCAATCAAGCAGAATAAATGGAAGTTGTGATGAAGAACAATGTATGGAAGATTTATGAGTGAAAGCATTGCGAGATCCAGAACCAAAGGTTCTCCAAGATGGAGGGATAAGACTATGATGATAGCTTATTCCAGTAAGAAAACATACCTCTACCTGAGCCATTATATCGTCCGCAATATCCATGGGTTGGAGCTTACATCGGATGAATGTAAGGATCATTCTCCCCAACATAGTAATTGAAAAATAAGCGTATGTAGAGCAATCTCAAGGTTTTGAGGTATACCAGAAAGAGATCCTTGCATGAAAATGGAAGAATATATTGTATGGATTCAAACAACTTGGTGCAAAGCCTCTCATGCACAACAAAAGCGCAGTGAAAACTTTCTATAACAGAGATATTGTATTAGAATGGTTACTTAGAAGTCTAGGATGAATGATGGATTGCTAATCCATGACAAAATCTCATGATGACAGAAGAAGTGCCACTTAGATATGTTCCAGTTTGACCCTTGCCACGATGTCATGAGCTAGTAGGAAACAAAAAGAGCTGAATCCAACCATGATATACTATAATGATCAAGAGCTATATGAAACCTTTAGAGAAAACCAATGTTTTAGAAAGACCGAAGTACATTGAAATCAAGCATTACATTATCCATGATGAGGTCCAGAAAAAGATAAATGGTTCTCCAATATATCTCCACAGATGAGTAGATAGAAAATATTTTGGTAAAGCTTCTGTCCAAGATGAAAAAGTTTGCGTACTCAAGAAACAAGCTGGAGCTCGTGGAGATGACTTTCTTATTGAAAAGGGAAGAGATGACTCCCAGATTGGGAGGGAGAACTGATGTGTTATTGACTTATGGACAATATTTTTCAGTTCGAAAAATGGTCCAGGATGAGCAGTTTCTTTCTAGTTTTGAAAGTGGTTCGAGATTTTTGACGGACATGCATTTTCCAGTTCAGAAAATGGTCTAGATCGAATGATCATTTTCATAATGAAAATGGTTCGATAGATTGTTGATGTACCATAGACAACGATTCCCCTTGTGGCCAATGTGGGAGAATGGTCTAGGATAGTATTTCTTCTTGGAATTCAGTCTCAGTAGTGGTCAAGAAGAATGGTCTGCCTTGCCGATCAGTCATTCTTTCGAAGTTCACAGTTGTGAGCAGTTTCTAAGAATGGCCCGTTTTGGAGGTTGGTGCAGGACATTCATTTCCTTAGGAAATGGTCAAGACAATCATTCCCTAGGGCATACTCATTCTCTCCAGGTTGCACTTTGTTTAGTGCTGGAGGAATGGCCCAGTTAGGTGAATGGTCTAGGTTCAACAATCAGGGACATGCATTCCCTATGAAATACTGATTCTCTCCAGATTGCACTTTGTTTAGTGCCAGAGGAATGGCCTAGTTAGGTGAATGCTCCAGGCTTGGAAATCAGGACAATTATTCTTCTATGCTTGAGAAGAATAGTCCAGATAGATCATGGATGATGTTTTAATTTCTGAGGGCATATGTTCTTCCATATCTCACAAATGTGAGTGGAAGAATGGACCAGATGACTCAATTTATATCGTGATATTGTTTTCTGCACATGTTGATATCAGATGATATGATTTCTACGGAGACTGTATGTCTCTGGATAATAGATGTATGCTACTGTGGTGGATGTGTTCCACTGGTTGTGACTATGTGTCACTGATTAAGTAGTTGTGTGCTACTTGGTGTGGTAGTGTACCATTGGATTGTAGTTGTGTACTACTATGGATAGACACAGTTGTGTTCTATTGAATGACATTGATCTAATTTCCATGTAGACTATTGGTAGTGTTGAAAAATGATTATCAACTAGATGGATAGTCAATGTGCTTGTGGATAGACATTCTCCAGGTGGAGAATGGTCTAGACAAAATAGATTTCTGGTCGACAGGTATTCTCTCTATGGAGAATGGTTTAGGTTGACAGTTTGTTGACATGTCATGGACTAGTATTTTCCTAAGGGATTGTGGCCTGATTAGGAAAATGGTCCAAGACTAATATTTTCTAAGGCATATAGGTGAGACAGATCTCTATGATACATATGAATCGATTAGAAAATAGTACTAGATTGGCATTCCTATAGGAATGATCTATGTAGTCCATGCCGTAGCTTTTAGCATCCGTTGGGACATCCATTCTTCTAGGATGTATTTCCAGATCAAAAGAATGATCCTTGTATCACTCTATGGAGTGAAAGACTTATTTAGCATCATGCTTGATTACTCAGATGGAGTATGGATTCGAGAGATGATGCAGTTGATGCTATCAGATGACAGTATTAATGGTGCTCGTGATCTAGTCATGAGATATACTGTACGTTTATGGTTATGCTATCGGTTGAATGGTATGTTTGTGCTCAAGACCATTTCCTTCAATACCTCCCAAGCTAGGAGGGAGTGTTGATATTATGTTAGTTGCGGGAGGTATTTACCTCCACGTGTAACCCTGACAAGAATAGAATATTCTGGGAAGCAAGAAGAAACCCCAAATCATTAAAATTAACCCTAGAAGACAAGTCGACTCAGGGAAATAATTAATATTAAGTATTTATCCTCCAGAATGAGAAGTCAACCCAGAAAACTTAGGAAACGGTATAAATACAAGTAGCTAGACCTCATTTTGTACACACAACTCAAAATTTCAGCTGGGAAGAAGTGCACATTGCAGAAACTGGGCAAGTGCACAAGTATGGGGAGCAACTGCAGCCGACAACTGCTGCAATCCATATTTCTGGTTTAGGCTCAAACTTTCTATTGGTTATGGTTGGACTTTCTGATCAGTCTTGGTTATCTTTGCTTGATGCATTGGCCTTGGTTGGGTATTGGTTTGCTTCCAGAATCATTCTCTGTCAAGTTTAAGGTGCTCGGGGGTGGCTTCGGCCTATGGTTGGGTGACAATATTGTTATATTGTCTATGGTTAAACGAGTACATCTATTACTTTATAACAATATGATCATTGTCTATCCAAATGATAAATAAGTGTTATGAAGTGGCATAAATACAAGAGAGTGGGCATACCCAACTCAATGAATAATCAGTCATAATTGGAAGAAGAGATAGTGGGTTTGTGATGACCCAACTAAATACAAAAGGGGCCCAAAATTTTTCTTGAATAATTTTTCCATCACACTAATCATATGTTGGAAAATATTTCCACTGACCTGCTCATCCAATGGAGGAGGGAAGGAAACACATCCCATCCATACCACACATCTACTGTAATAATAGTGCCCCCGACCTATCCATATGAAGAGGTGTTGGAAGGAACATCTTGTAAGAAAGAAATGATGGGAGAATTCAACTTTAGTAAAATCCATTTAGTTGAAAAGAGAGTAGGAATACCCAACATAAATACACTTGAGATAGCACCATTGAGAATAAATATTTAATATAAGATGAGAGTGGGTTTATAAATACTCAGTGCCTCACAAAGAGTGGTTGTGGCCATAATATAGAAGATAGTGGGTTTATGAATATCCAACTCAAATACAAATGGGAATTGGTGTGCCGATATATAGCTCGAAAGCATGGCCGATTGTAGCTAAAAATAAGCGAGAGGGTTAATAAATACCCATCTTAACATAGGGTTAGCCCTATGCACACCATCCTCCTTAAAAATGGATAGGAGGCCAGGAAGAGAAAACATTATATTGGGTCTCCCCCCCTTAATGCTAAACATGGGCCATTTGAAGATAACCTCCCTAGAACACCATAGTACCAATACCAAAACAATTCCATAAGTGGGAAAAGGTAGCCTCTGGTAGAAGTTTGAAAGAGACAACCATTGAAATGCATTGCATATTGTATGTCTCATACAAACAAATATCATAATGCGGAAGACCAAGAAATAAAACACCAACAAATTGGTTCTTGAAGGATGTTGAGAATCATTCATAGTTCCATCAAGAAGATAGAGTGGGATAGATCCTATAGAATTGTAAGCAGACATTGCATCAAAGGCATTGAGAGGGGTCTCACTTCACAGAAAAGTGGTCATAGGCTTGTTAGAATCACTATGAATAATTTCTAGAAGTCGAGGAGTAGGCCAAGTATCACCAACTACGATTTATAATATAAAAGTACCAATCCATGGAATTTGAAGAATGCCTCCAAACAAGGTTGATTCAATTGGACATGTGGTGTAATCTTTGCATGTAGACTTAGTGCCATCCTAACACAAGGGTTCACTTTTGTGATTTTTTAGCCAATGGTTTTTCAACCTATTGTAATCTAATTCTAGTTAAGGGATTATGGTTGTAATTTAATTCAATTTAATAGATTAGATTTTTGGACAATGCGAAATACCTAAAATATTGTTTTGTGAATGGTGAAGTTAATTCAATGAGATAGAGACTATTGTGTAACTCTCAATAATAAATACCAAGAAAATCATTCTCTAAATCTTGTACAAATTGGTCTGTAATGCCATATGTGTATCAAAGAAACAATCCATATGGTCCAACAAAAGGAAGCCTTCATGAAGATTTCATGAGAACCTACTAAAGGGGCCAAGGAAATAGAACTAGTGTTTCCCTAAAACACTACATAATTCGTTTGAAAGAGGAAAAACTAATGTTTTTCCCTACAAAAAAGGGCATAGATTTGTAAGAAAACCCCTAGAATCCATTGAAAATTCCAAACAAACAGTCAAAGAAGGGTGTTGGTGAAAGAAGAGAAAAAATACCTAAATATTTATTGATATATCGAAGAGTTGTGGGAAACCTATTTGCAAGCCTAGAATGGCCCTAAAAGCATATTGAAAACCCTAGTTTTCAGATTGTAATGACCTTAAAAAATGTTGGAAACCCTGTTTTGTTGAATGCCAAAAAACATTGTATAAGTTCTTTTAATTAGTGCATAAGATGGGAATAAAATAGCTCTAATAAATGCCTTTCACTAGCCAAACCCCCCCTGAAAATAGTGCTAAAACTTTTCCAAAATGTTTTATTTTAGATACAAAACACTGTAAAATATACCAACAAGATCAAGAAGAAACCCTAGCAGCAAGGAGGGAAACCCTAAACATGGTGTGATGGGACTTACTGATGGTGTGCATAGGTGAGAGAATGGAAAACCACATAGTAAGTGTGCTAGCCTTGAAAGAAAGTGCTCTACAAGAGAAATAAACCTTCACATGTGTGCATTGTGGGAGAATAAATTATCCCTACCATTTATGCACATAAGAGAGAGAAACACATATCGCAATAGAGAAACATTAAGCATAAAAGAGGGGAAAATGAATAAGAGGCGGTTTACACTTGCTCTAATACCATGCTGAAATCACAATAGAGAGAGAATAATTGAATGTGAACACCAACAACCCTAAATCCACATGAGCCATAAACACATCATAAAGAGGAGAATACGAACCCGTGAATGAGAGAAACACAAGATATGGTTCCCTTAGGAAAAATAATCACACTAATGATAAAAAATTATGACACAAATGACTAATAAGTTGTGTATTTATATACAACTTAAGAGGTTGGGGTGACTTCCCCCAAGTGGGAGTTATGGGCCCACATAAATGCCTAAGCCGACCTTGTTTAGAAATAGAGCATATGCAAGACACAATAACCAAACTTAATGGAAAAGGGTTTAAGGGATACTCAACCCATGCATTTATCTCATGATATCAATTTATAGTACATGGATTTGACCACTTGTAGATCTAGATCTCACTAACAACTCATCAATGGATAATGAAACACCTCATTGATAGATAAGGATGAAAACTCATAATAATGTGGTCAAATCTTTGTACTATAAATTGATATCATGAGTTGAATACATGGATTGATAATGGCTTAAAGTCTTTTCTACCAAGTTTTGTTATTGTGTCTTGTTTGTGCCCTATTTATTAACATCGTATCATAGCTGTTATGGTCTTAAGGGCATGATACCAACATGGTAGTTTTTCATGGAAGGTGAATTGTAATGATACAAATATATCTCTCATTGGTTTATAATGAGAAAATTTGTCCAAAGCAAGAGGAGTCCACAATCAAGTGACAAAGCCGTGCTACCTACAAGATCATAGTTATTTTGATTTCTTGCTGAGTTAATTAGTCATTGTTTTCTTATATATTGGAAAATATTTTTCTACAAGTTGCATGTGTGATCTCATGGTGAAGGAGAGAATTGAATGGCAATTTACTTAAATGTATTTCTACAAAAAAATCAATTCATATATGGTTGTGATCATAACATATATCTAATTTATGAATAACATAGATATGGGTTAGATCCAATTTATCATGACGTAGATCTATAGATCAATATATCAGTGGAGTAGTTGTGCTAACAAATATATCAAGGATCCCTTGATACTAAAAATCTTGATTTGTTCATAGATCTGTAGATCTATTGATTAAATGGTTGGATTTGCATGAGATCAGTTCTAATTTGGGTGAGATACTAAAGATGAATGTCTAGAATGCATCTTCCAAAGAAATCATGGATATGGAATGAATAGAAACAACATGTGTTGTATCGATATTTGGAGAGTGTGGGAAACATGTCGTTATTTAGGGTCGAATTTACAAATGGCTTGAGATCCATGATGTTTGGGAGGTGAATGTGAATGAATTCTTTGGTATGATTGATATATATTCCCGAGTCTTGACTATTGATGACCATCGCCAAGAAGTGGTCCACCCATAGTGGTTCTTTACTCTTGCAGATTTTGTTAGAAAAACAGGACCGTGGAGCAATAAAATAAAACAAATGCGGAAACAAAACACAAAAGATATACAATACAATAGAGACACATATTTATGTGGTTCACCCAGTGTGGGCTACGTCCACTAGAGAAATTTCCAGGTCCTTCCTTTATTATTATCCAACATATGAAGGGATACAACCTATAACAAACCCGCTGTAACTTCCTCTTCTTTCTCTCACAGTCTCATATCTCAGAATATAATATTCACCATCAACCATTGCCGCAATACATTTCCCTCATAAAAGAGGGTTGCCTTCTAGGGAAAAAAACCCTAACATAATTTCTACTGTTAGATTTGCGACCTTATAATGAACGGTCCAAATTTACAATGAAATTACAATATAGATTTACAAGGAAATTTTTCCTTCGGGGGCTCGCTTGCCCCCGGACCCCCTAGCCGGGGGGATATCCCCCTCGAACCTCGCAGAGGGGGTAACTCCCCTTTGCACTCCCCTGCATGGAAGAGTGTACATACTCTTGGGGTGTAAAGTCTTCATGGGGTATAAACACGACTGAAGGAAAATACCTATGAATCAGGAAGATAATCAGGCTTCACAACCAACAGATTTCTTTCTGTTAGAACATCTATTTGAAGGATGATTATGCTTTCCACAATGCTCACAAGGATTAATATTTAAGCATTGATCTTCCATATGGCCAACTCGTTGACAATGTTGCCATATCAAAATCTTCAATGTAGAACACATCACACACCCCTTTACATATTTAGTTACAATTGCTTTCATTTGAGGCCAATAACAAAATATTCGCAAATGAACCATAGTTTTTCCTACCCCAAAATGCCCAGACACAAGAGAAGTGTGAGCTTCTCGTATTACATGGACTCGTTCACTTGTAGGAATACATAGATTTCCAAGATGGTAGAGTAGTTCTCTACCTGTGCACCATGGGTTGTCTTCTCATATACTTCAATGACATATTGTTCCACATAGCTATCATGAGGTAAATAAGTATTCTTCAAAATAATAGAAGCAACAATAGGAGGTCTAGAAATCATATCAACTACCTTGTTACTTGTTCATAAAGATAAGGACTTCCCAATACTATGCCACATATATCAAGTGATACAACATCCAAATCCACTTCATCAATCAACTTTGAAGAATTAACAAATCTAACCCTACATTGTTTGGTGACATTAAGTTTTGATTTTTCACATACCCAACCAAGAGGATAAGGCTTCTGATGTGGTTTCATTTCAAGACCCATATTTTTGACAAGTGCTTCATATATCAAGTTTACTTGGGAAACCTGATCAAATAATGTATCTATCTTAGTGTGTTTAGATACAACTCTTATGTGAAATAATTCATTCCTCTTTTGTTCATCACCATGAGATTCATTATTGGAATTTGAACTAGCATGAAGGGAATCTTTACCTTCTACTCCAACCACTGTGAACTTTCCTTCGTCTTCTGAATTAGAACCAAGATCTTGTTGCACTGTAGCAATGGTTTTTGTCTTCCCCTTTCCACCAAACTATTTTGGTCTCTTCTCTGGATGCAGTTTCCAACAATGTTCATCATCGTGACCACTTTTCTTACAATGAGTGCAATATGGCTTTACTCCTTCTCTCGTCACTATGGTGGTCTTCTTGTCCTTCCTTTTAAACTTCTTAAAAGGCTTATGTGGGAGATTGGAAGGTTTCTTTGTGGGATCTTCGTGAACATGCTTTCCCCTTTTCTCAAGGTGAGTGGATTGCACACAAACTTCGTCAAGATTGGTGGGGTTAAACAAGAGAAAAGTATGATGAATATAATTTTGAAGTTCACCAATATACTTCATTAAAGTTTCATAAGAATCCAAAGGAATGTTTAATGCAAGAGGTTTCGTCCTAAATTCTTCTGTGAAACTTTGTACAGTTTGACCTTAAATTTTCCTTAAAGTTTGTCATTCCATCATTGCTTTATGTAAATAACCCAATGGATAAAATTTCTTCCTTATCGCTGATTTAAATTCCGACCACGAGGAAAGAAGATTACCACACTCACTTTTGTCCTGAAGTTTGCTCTCCCACCATATGAGAGCGGTGCCTTCCAACCGAAGAGAAGCTAGTTGCAGTTTAACCTTGTCTTCATCAATATGTTGAACACGACAATATACTTCAACCTGTCGGATCCAATTATCTATCTTTTCAGGATTAGCATCCCCATTAAACATAGGCAAAGCAAATTTTACATCAAGATTTAATAATGGTTTCTTAAAAGAGGCTTTATGGCTAGAATGATGAGAATGATGAGAATGTTCCGAGGAAGAAGAACTAGAACTTGATGGTGAAGATGGAGGCTCAGGAGGGTCTCCTCCAGCCCTTTGGATTACCGAAGCATCATCATCAACATGTGCTACCTTTTTATTCCCTTTCTTCTTCATCCTATTCTCATAGTCTCCATACATTCGTTCAACCATTTCTGACATGCGATAAAAGACCATATGGAATTTTTTCTCCTGTTCATCATGCTTGTCTTCTTCTACCATTTTCTTCCATTGAGATGCACGACCAACTTCGGGATCGAAATCCTTAAGAGTTCCTTCACCCTGTTTATGCTTGGCGCTAGTAAGCATTCACACTCAACAATTCAAGTCAAATATGACTGCTTTGATACCAACATGATCCAGGATATTTTCATTGAGTGACTTATAAAGAATTGCATTAAATGAGCATAAATTAAAATGCACCATTAAAGAAGGAAAATATCAATAATGAAGAGACATAAGCATCAAATCTGAACACAAAAAACTTGATAACGAAGTTCATCCTTGGTGGACTATGTCGTTGGGTCCTGCTCTCAAATGGGTAGGCCTTCTTATTAACTCAACAAAAGAATTTGGCAAAATACATAAGTATAACTCATTCTGAAATCAAGCTGCAAAAGTTTTTCTCAGATCAGAAAACATAGAGCACCATTGAATTCGTCGCGTTGAGTTACCCAAAAATGATTGTATCCACGCCTCTATCTAACTCTGGCACTCCCAGGCCTAAGAAGAATTCTATCTCAGTTTTCATGCCCTGCAACTTGCAATAAATGCTGAATATTCTACCTCAAACTGCGTGCCCATCCGTACCCACACACACCCTCTTCCATCACTGGGTAGATGCATGTTTTAATTAATAAACATGACGTTGTTTACAATGTGGGGTCGTTGGTATGTTGGTTATGGTGCATATATTAAGGCGTTATAAGGGGGGAGGTCCCGGGGTCAAGCCCGCGGGCCTCCCATTTTGGCTTGACCATTGAAATATATATATATGTATGTGTGTGTGTGTGTGTGTGTGTGTGTGTGTGTGTGTGTCACATCGGTTCCGTTAACTTTGGTGAAGCTTCTAGTTGATGGTCGGTTGCCAGATTTGGCGGGGTCTCGCTAGATTTGGCAAACCCGCCAAATCTTTATTTTTTTTGAAATTTTGGTCACGGGTTGTTATTGGGAATTTTCCCACTACCACGTGGCAGCCCATGACTGGGCCACCTATTAGGCCATGTCAACCACTGTACCTTCAACTTACCATGTCAACGCCACATCACTATACCTTCAACTTGCCATGTCAACGCCACATCACTATACCTTCAACTTGCCATGTCAACGCCACATCACTGTACATATTGACACTTCAACTGCCAACTCAGCCTGCCACATCATTCTACCACATCACTGTATGGACTTCCACATGGCACAATATTACTAGTCCACTGAATGACCCAAAATTCCAAATATGAATGACACGTGGTAGCCTCTGGTGTCGCCACATCACCATGATGACATCATACTGACATCAACATGACACATGTCACCTCCTTCACATGCCATGTACGATGTACATACGCTGACATCATTTGTATTGATGTTGATGTCAGCAATATGGATGTTGACTCATCCCCTTGTTGACTAGGCTAGGTTGACCAAACTTTGACTGTGAATATCTTTCGATCCGTAACTCCGTTTGACGAGTCGTTTGCGTCGTGAAAAATCTTGCGACGTGCTCTTTGCAATGATGTCATTTTCACCGAGTGTTGAGAACTTTGAATTTTTTCCCTTTCTCTATCTGCTGAGGCCATTCTGAGCATCCTGAGTTGCTTATGTGAGTTCTGAGTTGTTCTTAGTCTTCTCTGGATCCTTTTTGGATCACTGTCTCATATATAATTGAGTTGAAGGAGGCCCTTTAAGCATGCAATGGAGTGTGATGTAAAAATTCTTATGAATGAAGTGTAGCCAACATCTCTTTATTTTTTAGAGATAAGCTACCCCATTTTTCCAGTTTGTGTTCTACAATGTTTTTCTATCTTATTTAGTAATAGAAGTTGGGTTTCACTGTATTTTTGTGTTCTCTTCTATATTTTTGTGTATTTCATTGTTATATTTCGGTTATATTTCTACCTTCATGTCGTTCTCAAAATAATCCGGATCACTTTGTGCTTGTAGAGATTTGTTCATCTTTTCTGTATTGAGACTGTCTACTTCTTTTGTGCCTTTCTGGGAATCTATGGTAAACTTGTCTCTCACATTTCTCAATTCTGTCTCCAGTTGAATGACCTTGTTTTTTGCATTGTTGAGAGCGTTTTTATTTTATTTTATTTTTTTATCTCAAGGAAAGATGAGGCATTTAGCCCTGAAAATGCATGGAGCGTAGAGGCTACTTGAACTATGTTTTCTTCAGGGTTAGTCCCTAATTTCCATTATACTACCCTCCCTGCAAATGATTTAGACCTTGTGTATTATCCTCTTTTCATCTTGGCTGATCTCTTCTCGATACTTCTTGTCCTGTTATCAAAATAGTAGTCCGTGATGGCTACTACAGAGCCCTCAAAATTCGGGGTTTGGGAGGAGAAAGAGGAATCTCCTGGAATAGTACTTATGGGAGCATATTCTTAAGGGGGTACATTCACATTGCCTAGATTGGGTGTTGATTGAGAGCTAGGGGGTTGGCTTAAATTCTGCAATTGTTTCTACTTCAACAACTCGTCCACCTTATTGTTAGCTTCAACTTCATTAACTACCTATTTTTCCTCTGCCTCGTTAGTTGATCTCTTGGTTTCTACTTGATCAACCAATCTCTTGGGTTCTACTTCAACAACCAATCTCTTGGCTTCCATATCATCAACCATTTTGTTGGATTTGGATTCTTCTTCTTTCTTCTTTTGGAGCGCATCCTGTTTTACCATGCGCTTATGTCCTTTTATACTCTTTGCCTCCTCATCTTGTCTTCTATGATAATTTGACTCAACTTGGAGCCTTTTTTGTTCTAATTTTTCCTCCTTCCTGGTTTTCTCCTGCTCTCTTGTGACGTCAGTGTCCTGCTCTTGCTGAAGCAATCTATGGAACTGGTTTAGAGTTTCCCTCTTGATGTATTCTTGTTCATGTTCAAGTTCCCTCTTGACAACATCATGGGGTAAGTTATGCAAAATTTCATCATAAGAGAGGATCCCTTTAAACTTGTCCTCTTCAAAATCGACCACATGGATGTTGCAATGGGTGAGACCAACAAATATGACATGGATAATTGCTAGCTCATGAGTATCATGGCCTTTGGGATCTCCTAGGTATATGATCAATTCTTGTAGGGACTCTTCTTCTTTCCTTGCATGTTGGCCATTGGAAATAGTGTAACTTTCGATGTGGATAGAGAAAACTGGCCAAAGTTTCTTGCTGCTAATTTGGAATAGTGCAGTGACCCCTAACCCCATGGTTTGGTATGCAATCTCCCTCATAAAAAATGGCCTGGGACAAAGTAGGGTAAAATGTGTGGGGCTCTAGTGGTTCCATACACCCTGATATATGAATAATATTTATAGAGAAATCGATCAACTACTCCTTTCATTCGATTCTTGGCTTAGAAGGAAATTATGTGTCTTTTGGAAACCAACCATAATAGAGTGCATAGGAGCTAGGAAGAGATTGCATATTTCGTAAAAGTGTTTTCTATAATTAATGCTCCATAACTCATAGAAATATACATGGATGAGAGGTTGGTTTCGGTCCTAGTTCCACCCCAGGTAAACAAATTGTATAGAGGAGAAGATGACATCAATAATGTAGGTCGACATATAAAAATAGGGTTTCTTCATACTTGGGATATTCTTCATGTATAGACATATGTTGAAAGCTAGGTTGTCTTCCCAATTGAATATTTTCCCTATCTTGATGGTGGTGTGTTCCAAAGGTATCCAATCGGTTTGAAAATGTGTGCTCTTTTCTTCTCCGTATAGTCAACAAAGCATGCCTACCAACATTTTGTAGGGCGTATTGAGCCTATGAGTGGGAACTAATTTCTGGCCTTTCTTGATGATCTCGTCCTCGTCATCCCACCAATGCTTCATTTTCTTAGTTATTCCTTTGCTTTTTTTGGAAAACCGTTTTAAGAATGGTTCATTGAGAGAGCATGTGGAAGTGGGAAGATGAAATCTCGATTCGATGTCTTCAGGTCTCAAGGACAATACTCGCTTCCCTTGTTGGCTCACTATGGTCACTGTGGTTATATGAAATTGTTTGAAGCACCATTTCATTGCCTCATTGTATGGGAAAAATGGTGGTCGAGCGACTACTAGATGGATGCCACTTAGGATATTCTGGTAAACTCCCAAATTCTTGTCATTCACGGGGAAATCTATAGAATTGAAGATCTTGTAGATTTATTCATAACCATGGAAATTGTCTTCATCAATGTGGTGATTAGTATCAGTCACCAACACTTCAACTAGTCAAGATGATGATTCCAGACCTGCAACTGACTGGAAGTAAACCGATCCCTTCGGTATTTTGGGATTTTGGCTTGTCATGATTGATTATTAGTTGGTCTTGTATTACCACGTTGAAACGAGTATCAATCCAATAAACATCATGTATCAATTGTAACAATAAAACATTTAAAATAAAAATGGGCTACCTGTTGATTAAGTGGTGACAGTAACTGTGCAGTAATACTCAGTGAAAAATCAAGATAGAACGAATGTTTCACAAAATTATCGCATAGGATATGTTTGAAGAGGGGGGTTTATAGCTCTTAACACAAATTAAAAAATCGTAAATGTGCCATAACTCAGCTGTGTACGAGAATTGTTTCTAAATCTGGCCTCAATCCATGTCATTAATTCTCATTAAGGATGGCAGTTCCCTGGATTCATGTATCAAAGGTGGAAAAAGGTTGAGGTTCAAAATTATCGTCATAAGGGTCATGCATTTAGAGAGGGAAGGATCACATATTAATCTAAGCTCCAATGGGAGGGGTATCGAAAGCATATTTCCTTTTATTTAGAAAGGTGTGCTGATTTGATAAGTATGCAGAGTTACAGAAAGGTGGGACCTGTCAGAGTCATGGAGTCGGAGGTCGTCAGGGTGATATTCAAACTAAATACCAAATAAAGGGCATTGAAGGAATATTCCTTGTTCTAAAAAGGTGTGTCAAGCTTACTGTTTTGAGGAATTCATAGAAAATCCATTGGAGTTCATCCCTCAGAGTTCCATAAGATAAGGAAATGTTTGGATTCCGATGGAAGAAGTATTGAAAAAATATACCTTTATCCTAGAAGAATGTGCCAAACACATAAGTTGGATGGCTCAAAAAGGCTGTCAGAGTTAGAGTTTCATAGTTTGAAAGGATGAGGGAAAAACTGGACTTCGATGAGGATGGTATCGAATGAATATTCCTTCAATGCCTCGGGGTAGTGAAGAGTCCCGAAGGAAATAAAAGGTGATTTATTGAAGATTGATAAGGTCACGCTGACTCTGGGGAATCGAGTACATGTCGAGTCTGAATCTATCCATCTATGGGATTCCACATGAGGAGTAGAGTTGATGTGCTCAATCTATCAGAGTACGAGGGTCAGAGTTTTGTGTGGTGTGTGTAGTGAATTATTCCAATGAAGATGATTTTTACAGACTTGTTTCCGATGAGAAGATCATAAAGGTTTCTTTCGGAATAAAATATGGTGTGAGGCTTGTTCTGAATTAATCATGACTTAGGAAAAGGGTACAAGAGTGAGATGAATCATGTTGGCTAAGTAAAACTAGGGATCAGGTCCTTACTCTGAGGGAGAAGAATAATAAAATTGGGGAGGAGAGGTTGAAGAGTGTAGTACCAGAGGGACTATTTATGACTACATCCAAAGGGATTCCATTCACAACGAATGCATAAACTGTGTAGGTGATATAAACAAAAATTTCTTCAAGCTCATATCTCCTTAGTGAAGTAGGAATGTATGCCTTGTAGGAAAAAATTAAGAATAGGAAGAGGGGCCCATAAAAATAAAAAAATAAAATGGGTCATTGTGGGAGGTGAGCCACAACAAATGGTGACTTATTGGGAAGAACCAATTATCTCTGAGTTCAAAATAGAGTGACTTTAATCAGATTAAAGAAAAAAATTACCTTTTAATAGTTCATTCAATCTACAGATTAAGGACCCCACATCTATTATCCCGAGGACAAGATATAAATAAATCCTGTTTCCAGTGATCTTCCACATAATTCAAGTGAGTGTTAATGGGTGTTTACTTCATACATTAACAATGAAACATTGAGAGTAACACCATAGAGGAATGCTTATCGACTGTTATAGAATGAAGTGTTTTCCTCATCTCTCTTTCTTGGCATTGCTTCGCTCCGAGCGTGCGTCCATATCCTGATGAAGATGCCTTGGTATCATACAAGCATGTACCCGCTGCCAACAAGCATCCATAGCCCCGACGGGTTTACTTCTACTTCCCACACTTTTATTAGCGGTTTCAACTTCCTTATGATTATGCTTTTCTACATTCACCTTTTAGATATACGATTTATGTATTGCTTTTGCAACATGGGCGAAGGTAAGTAGGAAGCATAGTGATATGAGAGTTACTTTTATTTACCAGTCTCAGTCAATAGTTTATTCTCACAGGTCCATAAACATGAATCACCGATGTGTTTTAGAATGAGTAAAATCAAGGGTAGAGTCACTGGAATTATGTAGAAGACATTGAATTTAGGACAGTTGGAAAAAGTTGAGAGGAACACATGCATGTCATGAGAGTGGTCACATAAATGAGGATGAAGCAAACAAAATGTACTAAATTTTAAGGTCATAAATTCTCTTTTGGCACATGTTAACAAGTTCCTCTTTCCGATACTATCATCATTTGTGAAGATAAATGTTGATCTCAGGACAACTCGACCACTTCAATATGGAAAGGCACTCACATAAAAAGGCACTTACACATGTTCAATAGTATTGGGTCCCTGTTGTGAAGGAAAAGGCTGGTTCATAGTAGCGAACAATAAGCTATTCTAGAACGAAAGGTGTAAAAAGAAAAGAAAAATTTAAGCAAAGGCATGTGAAAAAGAGATTTGGGAGAGAAGGGAAGGATGGTTGGAGTGAAAAATAATAGAAAATGAAAAGAAGAAAACAAATAAAACCCTAATATGTACAAGGATACATCACCATCGATGATCAAGATAAGTATTTCTTGAGGATTTTGCTGTTGACAAGGAGCTCCTCCTCATTTCCCTATAATGTTCTAAGACTTAAAGTTTCAAGACCTATTTTCTGGTGGATCATATATGGTCCTAACCACAGTTTCTAGAATTTGGTGTGTTTTCCCTTAAGTTCATTAGATTTTTTCTATTTGAGGAAAAGGTCTACCTCCTGAAAATATTTGTTACCCACAACTGATTTTTCAAACCATTTTTTCATTATTTCTTGATGGTGTGTGAGGTTCATCTTAGCTTTTTCCATTTCTGCTTCAAGTTTTAACAACATGTTTAATCTCTCCTGCATTACTGGGAAAGCCTCGTCTTGGGAAGATTGGGCCAATTGCAAGGCAGGTAGGAAAGTATGGGTAGGAACAATGGCTTCCTGTACATAGACCAGGAAGAAAGGGGAGTTACCAATGGATGATTTCAGAGTCACTCGTCAGCCCACAAGGTGTTATGAAGAGCGAGGTGCCAATTTCTTTGATTATCGTTGACAATTTTCTTGAGAATTTTAATAAGGTTCTTATTAGTCGAATTTTCCAAACCGTTCCCTTGTGGGTAGTAATTCACTGAATACTTAATCTTAATATTTCGTTCCAAAGTGAATTCAATTAATTTAAGAGAAGAAAAATATTTGGCATTATCAAAGACTAATGAGTAAGGAATTCCAAACCTAGTGATGATATGGGATTCAAGGTACAAAGTCACATGATTTTCATTGATATCCTTTAAGGGGATTTCTTCTCTCCATCTGGTGAAATAGTTGGTAGCTATCAAGATGTATTTTTGTAGTTGGGAAGAGTTGGGGTTGATTTCTCTGATCTCATCCAACCCACACTGTTTAAAGAGGTGTTCAATAACTATAGGCTGTAGGGGGAATACAACTTTTTTTTTTCTCTCCCAGCTGACATTTGGAACTGTTGGAATTTCCTTGCATATGCATGAGAATCCTTGAATAAAGTGGGATAGTAGTAGCCAACTCTTAGGATTTTGTGAGCAGTGGTTTCTCCACCATAATTTCCACTAGTCAGTCCATCATGAAGTTCGGATAATACCCTTTCCACATCCCTTGTTTCAAGACACCTCAAAAAAACACCATCATACTTTTTCCTACATATAATTCCTTGGATGATATGATATTGAGAGGACTTGAGTTTGAGGCCCCTTTTCTTATTTGGATCAATATAATTTGGGGTTGACCCATGAGTTAGGTCATATTTCATTTCGTAAAACCATTGGTCCGAGTTGACCGGGATGTAACAGATCTCTCTTGCATACAGTTCTTGATCCTGATATAGAGCATCTTCATATGTTCCATCCGTCATCAATTCCACGACCAGTTTGCATAGCCCTCATCCTTTGATGTTTTTTGTAGGCTTAATCTCCACGTTATATTTTTGTAGAGATATGATCCAATTAGCTCTCTTTTTTGCTAAGTCGTTCTGTACCAGTAGATTCCTGACATCAGGGTAAAGAACAATAACTTTGGTCTTAGATTTTAGCAATAATGGCCTGAAGTGTTTGACATATTTAAATACAACATAGGCTTGTTTATCCACTTATGGGTAGTTCAACTTTGCCTCTTGTAAGCCAAAACTCATAAAAGCTACAGGTAATCCATCTCCTTCCTAGTTATTTCGTGTTAAAAAAACCACAAATGCGATATTTGATGTGAAAGTGTAGAGAATGAACTCTCGACTAAAATATGGGCTTAACAATGCGAGAGCTTGTGATATGTTTATTTTGATTTTATCGAAAGATTCTTTTTTTTTTAAATACCCATTTGAATTCAACATTCTTCTTGATCATGTCTTGCATGGGTTTCACTATTTCAGAAAAAACTAGGGATGAGTCATCTCACAAAATTTATACTTCCCAGGAATTTCTGTATGGATTTCTTGTTGTGAGGGGGAGGGATATTTGCAATTTCTTCAGTTCTTTCAGGTTCAATTTTCATACCATGCTTGGAAACAATGAAGCCTAGTATTTTTCCTTCATCGACAAAAAAAACAAATTTATTAGGGTTGAGAGAGATTCCATACCTTCTGCACCTATTGAATACCTTCTTCAAATGAGTTTTATTGTATTTTTTGTCCCTTGAAAAGATAGTAACATCATCAAGATACACCAAAACACATTTTCCAAGTAGACCCATTTAGGCAATGTCCATGGCCCTCTGGAATGTTGCTCTGGAATTGATGAGACCGAATGAAATCTTCTTGTAAGCATATGTTTCCCACTTGGTCCAAAAAGTTGTTTTTAGTTGATCATCATGGTCCACTAAAACTTGATTTTAACTAGAAAAACAATCTAAAAGGGAGAGCATCTCAAAGTCGGATACACACTGCAAGATTTGTTCCATTAGGGGAACTGGATAATTATCTTTCTTCGAGGCTCTGTTCAGATTCTTGAAATCAATACAAAGCCTTATATCCCCATTCTTTTCCCTTATTGGCACTAATTTGGAGATCCACTACGTATGTCTGACTGGGAATATAATCTTGGCAACCAAAAACTTATTCAATTCTGCCTTGACTTGAGGCTCGAGGCTAGGGTGCATCTTTCTCAAATTTTGTTGAAATGGTTTTGTCATAGGCTTCGTGGGAATTATATGTTGTATGATTTTGGTGTCACACATATTGAGATCCTAATAGATCAAGGCAAATATTTCTTTGTATTCCTGGAATAATTTGATGTAAGTCTGTTTTTCTTTAGGAGAACAATTTTTTCCCAGATTAATGTTTTGAGGCATTCTATTTGTCCCCAAGTTCACCACTTCAAAACACATAGATGGAATGTTGGTTTTTCAATTGATGACTTTCTTGTATTTGTCTTGGAGATCATAGATTTTCTCCAATCTCACTACTTTCCTTGCGATACAGTTGGCAAAACCTGACAGGCTGTTTGATTGAGCTGGATAAATGGTATTTGTATTTACCATTTGGTCATGTTGGCATTCATCTATAATATAGTATTTAAAAGTATCTTTAAGATTGAAGAAACTGATAAGTTGTTGGTCATCGTCAAATACTCTCCATTTAGCAACATTTTCAGAAATTGAAGGCATGTACAAAAGTTTGACAGAGAAAGTGTCAGGAATCAATCCATCTTAGGGTATTAACCTAGAATCCACATTGGCCAACAAATCAACATCATAGTTTAGTGAATGAGGTACCGAACTAATATTAAATGCAGAAAAGTATTTGATTAGTTCCAAAACCTCAAGTTGATAGTGTTTCAAATGACTTGAAAGACAATGAATGGTGTTCCTTACTTGCTTTATGATAATTTCAGAATCACCAAATACCAGGGATGATTTTAAGGATGAAAATTTATATTAAAATGTAGAAACCTGGGATAGTCTTACTAGTCATTAATTTGTAAAATGTAAAATGTTTGACGATAGATTTGTAAAAATATTCAAATTTATAAGAATTTTATATAGTTTCTATTAAATTTTGATGATTTTTAAGGTAAAATATTTTTAGTCTATGGAATTTGGGTGAATCGTTTATAAAAAAAATGGAAATTGGCGAATCGGTTTTTGGGAAAAACCTTGGAAAATTAGCCCATTTGCGAAATTTAGCCCCTAAAATCATCTATGAAAAATACCTTGATTTTCTCAGCTTTCAAATCTACCACCTTTCTTAATCCTTGCAACAAGGCCTCATATTAAGTAATATTAATTGTGCATGGGAATTCTAGTCTGCATGTGATTAATGTTTTTTTTTGTGTCAGATCTTTCAATATGAAACCAACACCTACACCTTCTAAAGATTTGGATCTGTAAAAAATAGTGTGCACATGTTAGGATCCCCTTTCTTTGTTGCAATTTTTTATTTTAAGTTTTCATTTTTATTTTTTTTGGTAGGGTTAGTAGAGTTAACCAACAATTCTAATCTATCCCTGGAAACTATGTTAGGTTGTACATCAGAGGAATTATTAGTATAATCTATTATATTACAGTTGGGATCAACAATCTGGGTGCAATGAAGGATTTCAGATTGTGTATCAGATTCTGCAAGAGATGATGTTTCAGCTATAAAATTCCCCAAAAAGGTTTCATACGAATAATTACCCAAAATTGAGTTATTAAACATTACCAGTTCATTTGGGTCATTTAGGTCAGTAACAACATGTTTCATATACCTTTCCATGTCAATCCTGATATGATTCATTTTACCATTATAAGGGAGACATAACTGAGACAAATCAGTAGCAAAGTATCCACTTAACATAGCTGACCAATCTCGACTCAAAAGCATACCATAGTTGTCAGGTATGTCTACTACTATTATATCTATAGTTTGATGAACTTTTGGATTAGCAAACATCCAGATCAATACTTTTTTCAATTCCCTAATAACTTTAAATCTGGTTCTGTCTAACTGCATAATCTGAATGTTAGATGGTTCATGTTTGACATTAATCTTCTCACAGACCTTTAGGGGCATGACATTAGATGAGGATCCTAAGTCTACCATGAAATTATGGACATTCTTTTTGAATATTTCAAAAGTAATGAGGAAAGGAGCGGTGGTAGATATGGATATTTAGCCAATTAGGGACACATTAGTCGCTACTTGACTTTTATATGGAGTGTTAATGTTAGATGAAATTGTTTTGGTTGTTCCATTCTTTGTTCTAGCGTTAAATTCCTTTGTGCCAGAAGAAGTTTTTCCTTGAAGAGTTTTAATAATTTTTTCTTGAATTTGTGGAATCTTCATAAGCTCAAACAAGGAAATGTTATCTTTTTTCTTCTTCAGATATTCTAGGAAATCATATTCCAACCTGGCCAAGGGTGTAGACGAAATATTGGGTTTTGGTGTTTGATCAATCATTTTAGGGTTGGAAGCGTTAGAATATAAAGGATTGTGTGCTCGTTTTACCACGATGATATCCTCGTCTCCCAACCACAGGCCGAAGCCTCCCTCCGAGCACCTTAACCTTGACCTAAGAATTCCTCTGGAAGAAAACCCTAGGCTAGATAGCCAAACAAAGAGTAGCGCATCTCTCCCCAAGGATAGCACATCACAAAAAGCTGATCAGATAGTCCAAACCCTAGCCAAGAGATATCCAAGCCAAATACTGAAACTTGCTGCTGCTGTAGCTGCAGCTGCAACCCTCCTCCAAAACTGCGCACCAGCTACACCTGCAGTGCGCACCAACTGGGAACACTGCAGTCCTGAGATGTGACAAAATGAGAAACTGGCACCCTGTATTTATAGTAATCCTGCCAGTTTACTGGGGCCGACTTCTCCTTCTGGGTAGGTGTCTGTTCAGTATATTATTATTAATTCTGGCTGACTTCTTCTCTTGGAGGCTAATAACCTAATATAAATTATATTTTTGAG
>ML782079.1:30783-49009 GCA_009831015.1 Picea engelmannii | reverse complement strand
TTCCATAAGAAATATCTATTTCATGTTATCCAATGAATCTTGAATACTATGGAAACTATCATTGAGGCCATTTGCAAGGTCATGCAATCTAGCATCCAATGTGTCAGATAATTTGGATTTGAATGCTTCAAGAATTCCCTTGAGGGTTTGAGAGGAAATAGCCATATGATCACCCTATGAACTCTTCGGTCCCAAAACTGTCACAAAAAAACCCAAAAAATAGAACAATAACTTACTGCAGAAAATCACGGCGTTTTCCGGAAAAACCCTGAAAAACTGTTGAATTTAAAATGCTCATAACTTCACTTCTCGGACTCCGTTTCAGCTGATTTGTTTTTTGAAATTGGGTGAAATTGTGAGAGGAACTCAGATATTTAATTTGTTTGCGAAAATTTGGCCTCCAGATGCTATATAAATAAAAACAAATCGTGCTGTCGTCCGCGGAAAATACCCTGAAAAAATTGCAGATTTTAAAACTTCAATATCTTGACTTCTCGGACTCCATTTCATACGATTTTTTTTTTTCCAAATTGGGTTTTTTTCTGAGAGGAAATCATATCTACAACTTGTTTCTATAAAGTTTTCACTGAAATATATCGAAAATTTCTGGAATGTCGCGGCCCTCTTTTTTCTTCTCCGAAAAAAAAAATGAAAAAATAAAAAATATTTGTCTACAATGTCTCCCAAGGAAAGCGCTCTGATACAAATTGTTAAGAACCTGAATAGATATGCAAATATAATCACCAAAAATATTAAATACATAATAGATCGACAAATCAAAATAGAAGAAACCACACTTTATTAGAAGAAAACCCTTGAGGTAGGGCAACACCATACAATGGATCCTATTATGGAAGGGATCCTCTGTTGTTCACTTGCCTCTTCAAGGTGGCATCCTCCTATTGAGATACCACTTCAAATACAATACTTCTCTTCATGTCTCATTATATTTCTTTAACCCCTTTATATAGTGCTACCATCACCTAAGAACATTCTAGAGGAGGAATCTTCTAGAAGTAGAACCTTCTAAGAAGTCCTCTTACATTTATTATATCTAATTACCCATTTATTATATCTAACTACCATAGTGGGCCTTATTTAATAATATAGTGGACCTAGTCCACCTTACATTGAATGACCTCCACTATTATCACTATGGGCCCTCTACCCCCCCCCACTACCTCTCTAGCTACCTTACATGTCGATTTTGTATTCCAAAAAGAGACACCTTCTCCCTACTGTAATTAGAGTTCATTGAATTAAATGATTGCATATCATATCTTATTGCGTTTTATTGGGTCAAGGTTAAATGCATCATCAATTTCATTTATGTTTCTCTTTTGAGTAAGCAACAACCTTTAAAATACAACACAATTTTAAAATTTATTAGCAACTTTTATTTTCTATAACTTCTCTACACCAACATTAGCTAAGATAATGCTTTGGAATAGGTTGTAAGGCACACTCTCGAAAGCATCAAAACACACAATAGTATCTTGTGATAGGGAGAGTTCAAATCCACTTGTTACATTTTGTCCTGGGAATCCCTTCTAACACAAGGGTCAATCATGAGGTCACATTAGGACTGACAGAGTTACTCACCCTGCTTTGTTGGTCTTAGTGTAAAGATTGATCGTATTATTGGGGGTCACTTGAGAAGAAAATCATGTGGCGACCTTCTCGAGTTGATTTCAGGCTTAGATACCCTACCTTTGTGCATGGATCAGACCATCGACTATTTCCCCATGCATCATTGTCATAATTGGTAACATTAGTGGCCTATATCTTTAGGGTCTTTACACGAGGTGACTATGGAGGGGTAGGTATTCATGGTACTTGGAATCGACGTTGGCCAAACTCACTTGATCTCCTTAGAGGGTATACCCACGATTATGTGTGGAAGCTTGCACTAGGGTGTAAGTCCATTAAGCAGGTCGTCAACGTAACTTTTATACCCGCTTTATCCCAGCCCCTTCTTGTCTTGATTTCGCGACATTGGATTTCATCACCAACTAGTGACTTCAAAATATGAAGGTTCTTTTGTGTGTTTGATTTCTAGATTTTGTTAGTGAGTGTTGTTTGTTTCTCTAGTTGGCCATATATTTATTTCATTATTTATTTGGTGACATCAGCCCTCTTTGTTCATGTAGGATGAAAGGGTTACCTCCGAAAGATCCATAAGATTACGTTCCTTTTCTTCCTAACTCACCAGAGGGTTCTCCTGAAGGAGCAGTTAATAACAACATAGCCTCTGAGAATGGAAGTTCTACTCCATTGGAGGAATCAATACTTCATTTAAATCTGTTATTGAGTGATGTACAATATCCACATTTTCTTTGGATAAATTCACTAGGAGACGTTGTTGTTGAAGAATATATTGGAATACCTATTGGACCTCACACATAATCTGGTGTAGACGATCCACTTTTTCAGAGCAATTCGTTTAGAACTCTAGTTCATACTGTTGGAATTTCTAATCCTAGCTCTGTCCCTGTCCGTTCTTTTTGGAGGACTTCTTCAGGACACGATATTTTTGATAAACTAGGAATGAGTCCTAATCAACCTATAACATCACATATGTCTGTGACTTCTATTGCTTATAAAATACCTTTAGATCATTTTACTGGAAAGACCAGTAATGTTGTCATAGTGTCAGACCAATTGTTGGTTGGTTCTCATAGAATTCTTCATCTCCAGCTCACTAACTCTACCATGGTCCCACACACTATGCCTGTTTCTGCTAGAAATATGGTGGTCACTCAACCTCCTATTGGAACACCACTTATGCTTAGATAAAATCTGCCACTTCCACCTGGGTATAATTCTTTGAATACTTCCATTGCTAATCATGCCCAGAATCCATCCAGAGGGTCTTATATTTTTGTTCCTCCTTGGTACAATGCTGCTAGTAGTTTTGTTCCTACACCTACCCGAGTTCTTTCCGGGGGGCCTAACATTCCTCCTCCACCTTTGCCTAGAAGATCTAATCATCCTAGCCCTATTAGCTCCAATCAATTTGGAGGCACAAGTCATTTTGTCACTTCTGGTTTTCAAATTCTGGTCAACCTCAAGTTGGGGGGAAACCTCACGTTGGAGGCCATACCCAAGTTTATGGACAAAGTATACCTGGATTACAATCTGAACCTTGGAATTTTTCTTTCCAAGGGAATAAACAACCATTTGGGGGGGAACATCCTCAAGTTAATTATTTTGTACTCCCTAATCTCAAGCAACCTTATCCAGGTTCTATGAATTGTACTTGAGGTCAAAATTTTCAATCTAATGGTCCTTTCCAAGGAAGCTTACCTAATCAACCAACTGATGTTGGCTATTCGAATCAAAATCGTTCCCCATCGAATTTTTCATGACTTTATAACTATTTATAGATTGCTTATGGTCCTACTGGTATACCTACATGATTACCTCCTCAAAACTACCAGTTTCCTCAAGTGATCAGACAATTTTCATTTCTTACTACCTTAGATTTACCGGATTTATCTAGGATTTTGAACGATCCTATTTTTCATTCTCCTTATTGTCCTTTCATACCTGCCAAATTTCCACAGACATTCCTAAATTTGATGGCTGATCGGGAGAGGACCCAAATAATCATGTCATGACATTCCATCTTTGGTGTTCGTCCAACTCATTGATGGATGACTCTATAAGATTACATCTTTTCCAACGAACTCTTACGGGTTCGACAGTCAAATGGTATATTGAGTTACCATGAGGATTCTTCCATGAATTCAATACCTTAGCTATGGATTTCTTAATGCATTACCAATTTCCCTAAACAATCCTCTTCTACTCACATTTCTGATCATATTCATGAGTGGAGGAGAAGAAGATGCTTAATCAAAGTTCCCCTTCCTGATCAACTATTGGACGAGTGGTTTACCAAATCACTCATTGGTCCTATATCCCATGATGTTTCCATGGGTGGTGTCGTCATTGAAGAGCAGGCGATTAGTTGTGCTCAATATCTGGATCTCGTTTATTCACAAATGGGCACAATATATGACTCGATCCCCGATGCTCCTCGTGCATATACGAATCCTACCCCAACACCTCCAGTAGCTTCTCATGCTGTTGATGGCATTATTGGAAATTTTCATGCTGAAACTCAATCTAAACAAGCCTGTCATGCCAATCCTAAATCTACTACTCCTAATGTAAAAAATACTCCTACTATGACTCCTTCTCTCGGTAAAACCTTTGAAGTTAATTTGGTTCAATCTACACCTACCGGTAAAAATCAAAATAAAAAGAAAGGGAAGGGTAAGAATAAGGAGGAAAAAAATATTAATAAAAAATATGAGAAACCCAAAACCCATCCTGTTGATGACAAAGACAAGCGTAAACCTCGTTATCCTTTCCTTATCTGTGGTGATGATAATTATACGAAATATTGTCCACGACGTGCTGAGGTTACTAAGTTCCTGCAAGGGACCAAGACACCTCCTACACCCGTCGTCTTGTCACAACCATTTCCTTCTCAACAGTAGGCCCAATTGGTCATTCATGACCAACCTTCTCCCTCTACCACATATTATGTACTTATGTGTACTAGTGACTCCAAGAAGAACTAAGTTGCAGTTGCGACTCGAGCCAAAGATTATTCTCCTTCAAAATATAAAGTTGATTATTCACCACCTCCGTTGGTTCAACCTCCGCCACCAACTTCACTTCCAAACAATCATCTTCATCTCGCATGATTGGGCCTAGATATAGTTATTTGTCCTCCTCCCAAGGGCGTTGTTCAAAAGTTGTCATTTAATCCTCACGCACATGCTGCCCAAAACTATGGTGTTGTAGAAGACCTTGCGCAAGAACCCTCTGCGATGTCGGATCTCAAAGTCCTTCAAAGTTGTCCTACTCAATGGAAGGTTTTGTTAAAGGCTATCGGTGGAATTGATCCTACCGATACCAATTTGATAATATTTGACTTGGAATATCATATTCCAAGGATTCCTACTCAATTAGCATTTCAGATACAAGTTTTTGTGGAACATAAGAATATTTGTCGAACCATTATTGATGAAGGAGCCTCGACTTGCATCATGTTTGTCACTTGTTGGAAATCCATAGGCTCTCCTGCCCTTACCGAGTCACGCAATACTCTCAAGGATTTTAATGGTACAGGGTTTAAGCCTTATGGTGTTCTTCCTTCATTGTCTATTATGTTAGAAGGTAAAGAGGTTAATGTCGAGGTTGAGGTCTTTGATGCACCTCTTGATTACAACCTTATACTTGGTCGTAGTTGGATTGATTCCATGCGAGTAGTTGTTTCTACTCTTTTCAATGTGTTACGTTTCATGCACCAAGGAAAATTTATTATTGTCGATCAAATAGCCTTCTTTAATTCTGATTCACATACTAGCAATGTACCTTTCATTGCGAAAACACCTCCTAGTTATGCGAATGTCGGTGTGGGTCTTTTAAAGATTCCTCATTGATGGGTACATTTCCTATTCCACCACTCGATATTCCTCCTAATTTTTTCACCTCGATTAACATGATATAAACCTCTATCTGTGAAACCCCTGAGTCTTATGACCTGTAAATAGTACCTAGCTCTGGTGACTATCTTCGTTACAACGACTGAATGCCTTTGATTATAGTAGAATTGGTTTATCAAGCTATTCAATTGACGACTCCTTCTCCTCCTTCTCTCTGTGATACGTCTCCTAATCCATTTCACGTGGTCTTTCCCATTGATGATATGATCATGACTATTATGTCTATGGAGTATACTCCATGGGACGATGGGAATCATTGTTCTATTATCTTCCTGGAACCCGAGACTATAGAGAGTTATCAACGGATTTCAACTTCGTCTACCGTTGTTATTATTTCCTTTGTTCCTGAACCAACGCACAGTGTTTTGCATGAAGGGAACTTAGGAAATATTTCACATACCATCCCTCTTGATATCTCAATTAGACCTAGAGTTGTGGAAAATGTTCACATCGGTGCCTCATGTTCTATTGATGAGGTCCATACTTATAAAGTTCTTTTCCAAGAATTTTGTGACGTTTTTTCCTGGAGTTACGAAGAAATTCCTGGTATTGATCCCAATATTGTTGTACATGAGATTAAGACTTACCTGGATGCTAAACCCGTTCGAAAAATACTTCAGCCAGTACACCCACACAAAGTTGTTTCTATTAAGATCGAAGTTGAAAAACTTCTTAAAGACAGTTTTGTCTATCCTGTGGATTTGACTGATTGGGTGTCCAATCTTGTTCTAGTTAACAAGAAACAAGGCACGATATGTGTTTGTGTAGATTATAGGGATATCAACAAAGCTTGTCCTAAAGACAATGATGCAACCCCTTTTGTTGACCATATTGTTGACAATTGTGCCAGGAGTGAAATATTCTCCTTGATTGATAGTTTCTCCGGCTATAATCAAATCAATATTTTTCCTGCAGATCAACATAAGACTTCTTTTATTTCCCCCTGGGGAACCTTTTCATACTGGAAACTACCTTCTGGTCTCAAAAATGATGGTACGAATTTTTCAGCGCGTTGTGTCTTATGCTTTTCATGACATTAAGTACATTGTACAACCCTATCTAGATGATCTACCGATGCATTCTATGCGTCGTTGAGATCACCCGACACATCTAAGGGCCATTTTCTTACGTTGTCATTATTATCACATACAATTGAATCCACACAAATGTGTTTTTTGTGTGGAGTCTGGATGAATTCTTGGTTTTATCGTGTCTATACATGGGATTAGAGTGGACCCTTTGAAGGTTGAGGCTATCCTCAATTTACCTCCTACTTCCACACTACGCCAACTCCAAAGTTTGCAAGGGAAGACAAACCTTTTACGTCGATTCATTCCCAACTATGTTGAATTAACGAAAGGATTTACTTGGCTTCTTAAGAAAGGTTACAATTTTGTACGGGACGACACTATCAAAAAAGCCTTTGAAGCTTTGAAAATTGACTTAACCCATACACCACTGTTGTTTCCACCCGATTATAATAGAGATTATTTCATGTACTTAGTTGCTTCAGACTCTACCATTGCTATGGTTCTAGTCCAAGAGGATGATTCACATGATTCACATGTTATATACTATTCGAGTTGAAGTCTCACGACCACCAAAACCAAATATATACATGTAGAGAAACTGGCCTTGGCAGTTGTTCAATATTTTCGTCACTACATATTATTACTCAAAACCACAATCATTTCTAATCGTAACCCCATGAAACACATTCTTACTCGACAATTGTTGGGGGGAAAGTACTCTAAATGGATATTTATTCTCCAAGAGTTTGATTTGGAGTTTGAAAGCGCCAATTCAAAGAAATATTTGGTTTTTGTCAAATTGATATGTGAGCTTCCCTCTACTGAAACATGAACTGTGGCAGAAGATTCCTTACCTGATGAATCTCTCTTTCTGATCAGTTCTGACGACATATGGTATGGAAATATTATCATTTATCTCCAAACCCAAACTTTTCGGCTTGACCTTTCTAGTACATATCGTCGTTGTATTCGGTATTAAGCTCGTCAATACATTATCCTTGGTGATACCCTTTACCGCCATGGTATTGATTCCATATTTCGACGATGTCATATGTATAGGTATGCCACTGCCCAAAATATCTTACGAGGTGGTTATTTATGGCCTTCATTGTTTAAGGATTCCATTATTGTCGTCCATAAATTCCACAAATGTCAAACATACAACAATAAGATCTAATCTCATCCCACTCCCTTACACCCTGTAGTTTCCATTGGTCCATTCACTAAATGGGGCATTGAATTCATGGCATGTAACCCTCACTCAACTGGGGGGCATGGATACATCATTGTAGTCGTGGATTATTTCACTAAGTGGGATGAGGTTATGCCTACATTTCATAATACCGGGAAAACTGCATTGTTATTCATAATAAATCATATTGTTACTAGATCTAGTGTCCCTCAAGCCATCATCGTTGACCATGGTAGTCATTTTTACAATTTCATGATGTCTGAATTTACTGAGAAGTTAGGTCTTTGACATGAAAACTCAACCCCTTATTATTCGCAGGCCAATGGACAGGTCGAAGTAATCAACGAATTTCTCACTACTATGATTCGACAAATGGTAGGAATTCACAAGTCAAGTTGGCACATGATGATTTTCTCAACATTGTCGGCCTATCAAACATATGTTAAGAGTATCCAGGGGTTCAAACCTTTCCAATTAGTATGTGGAATTGAATCAATTTTTCTGATTGAATGTGAAATCCCATCTTTGAAACTAGTCGTCGAACTTCTCCCTAACACCTTAGCTGAATAGGAACGTCTTTTTTATTTGATGCAATTAGACGAGACCTGTCGTGATGCTTCCTTAGTCATTGAAACTCAGAAAAAGTGTGTCAAATCTCAATATGACAAGCATGTCAAACCACATGTATTTTCTAAGGGTGATTTAGTTCTCCTTTATGAACAATATCGTGACTTACTAGGAGCCGGTAAATTCGAGCCCATGTGGCAAGGCCCTTATATTGTGAAATGAGTGTTGGAGAAAGGGGCTTATGAGTTGGTATATTATGATCAAATTCCTTTGAGTGAACCCAAAAATGGGCTTTACTTGAAGAAGTACTATGCTTAAATCATTTTTTCATGATTGCTGTGTATTTTTAGTGTATCATACTCTTGTGTGTTTTTTCGTTTTTGGTTTCACCTTTCAGTTGCTTACCTTGCATTGTGATTGGTTTCCATATGTCGGTGTCTTCGCTACCCTATATCAGCTTTGCTGATGGTGCTAGTCGCAGTACTCAAAAATTAACGTCTACTGCTTGGTCAATCTATGCACCTACGGATGAATTGATCAGTCTACATGGTGTTTGCCTTGGTCGTGCAACTAATAATATCATGGAAAATAGTGTAGTTATCGAGTTTTTAATTGACATCGTTTCACTTGGCATTCACCATCTTAATGTATGAATTGATTCACATTTAGTAGTACTACAATTGAGTAACATTTATTCCATCCAAAGTCCTACTTTGTTACGGGTGTATTTACGAATTCGCCTCCTAGAAAGACATTTTCATTACATTGAATATCAACACATTCCTAGATGTCTAAATACACTGATAGATGCATTGGCTAATTATGTGTTAGATAGACATTTGAGACATTTATAAATCCAATCGCACTTTTTACAAAAACAAGTAAGCCAGTAGGAACTTTATATTTATAACGATTAAAGTTACAAAAAAGTGTTTGTCCAAAGACCAAAATATCAAAAAGTGAAGCTCATGGATTCATGTACAAAAAACATCAAGGGTGATTCTCACTGTAAAAAGAGATTGCCCATGCAAATTTACAGAGCAGTCGACCAATAGATGCAGATACACCCATTGTGTGGCGTTGATAGTGCCTAAGAAGTTCATCCACTGTGGCATCAGGGTCATTCATGCTTAGTCCCTCCAGGTTCTGTTCAATAGCCTCAAGATCTGTGAAAGCTACTCCTGCTACAACACCTCTCTCTCCTCATTTCTGGATGGGAGATGATCCTTGAGGACGATAAGGCCCCACATATGTGTTATTGAGAGCACTTGATTAGTCTTGGATAGATAACACAATTTTTTTTATATAACTAAAATATCAAAAACATTATATAAACAAAAAATTTCTTCTTACTTATGTCCCCCCACTAGGATCCATCAGGAAGAGATAGATCTGGATCCCCATGGAAATTTGTCCTAGCATATGTAGAGTCTTCCACCATGAGTATTTGATTCCTCAGCCATTGAAAGAAAATATTGTCATACTTGACGATGGGAACACCACCATGTTGAACCATTAGATCCACCCACCTCTTCATCCATGGATCTTGTGGAGTGGGTATACCCCACTCCACCTATAGACATAGGACATGAATTCTCTCCATAAATAAGGACACCAAAATGGACCCGTATCCAAATTGTTTCAACGGACCATTTAAACACTTTGTGAGTTTTTTTTTTATGCTTTTCAGGACACCCTCACACCAGTTGAAGACTTTGGGTTCCATGCACTCTATCTCATACTGAAAATGGATTTGCAAATCCATATGGGGAGTTTCACTTCCTTCCATGTGGGTAACGGTGTAAAGGATGGTCCGCAATGGTAAATCTCAGACATCTCTGATGGATACCTTTCCATTGTGCTTTTAGGTACCTGGCACACAATGGTGGCGAACATAGTAATCCATAGGTTCACCCCCACCCCTGCTGCCTGTGAACGATACCCATGAACCACAACGAGACAAAACTGTCATAAAATATATATCCTCTATATCTATTGTGAGTTTATGGACACCCATGCGAAAGGCATGTTTGTTCACATCCCACATGTGAACCAAATACTCTATCAGCCTCAACTGGTCTTGTAAGTTTTAAACCTGCAAAGTAAATAAATGCATATAGATTCTTAAGAAATACAAAAATTAATCAATGGCTCATACACAAAGTACACAGAGATTTTATACCGGAAACCCTCAACCAGGAAAACCTTTATTATTTTTATTATATCAAATTTCACCATTCTCCATACAATATATACAATGTTTTTAGGTATTCCGTAGATACAAAAACCCTAATCCATTAATCCAGGATTAATTTACAAATCCGCTAAAAATAAAAAAATCCACTAAAAATAGCAAAAACTGTAGACACAGTTGTCGTATTTGATGCACCCACACACACACACATACAAAAAATATAACACATACCCAACAGGTCTCTCATGCCCTGAATCCTAAAAAAATTGAGTAACCTATATTTCCCATGAGCCATAACTGTCCTCCGGTCATTCCTGACAAAATAATCCTCTTCCTCATGCTCTCACTCATGCCACTCAAACATATTGACCAAGTAAAGCCATCCAAGGAACATTAAAAGTAGATTAGAAAAATAAAAATTTCATTCCTAGGGGTTTTGCTAGTTAAGTTTATCTTTTCAAATTTTTGGTTGCGGTTGTCATAGGGCTACGCTTTCACGCAGAGTGACATCATCACCCCTGCCTATCATCGCACCAGTGACATTAGTGTCTTGCTCTTGCTGAAGCAATCTCAAGAACTGGTTTAGAGTTTCCCTCTTGATCTCTTCTTGTTCATGTTAAAGTTCCCTCTTAGAAACATCATGGGGCAATTATGCATGATTTCATCATAAGAGAGTATACCTTTAAACTTGTCCTCCTCAAAAACGACCACATGGATGTTGGAATGGGTGATACCAATAGACCTGACATGATTAATTGATATCTCATTAGGATCATGACCTTTTGGATCTCCTAGGCATAGGATCAAATATTGTAGGTATTATTACTCTTTCCTTGCATGTTGTTCATTGGAAATAGTGTAACTTCAGATGTGGATAGGGAAAACTAGCCAAAGTTTCTTACTGCTAATTTGTAATAGTGAAGTGACCCTTGACCCCATGGTTTGGTATGCAATCTCCCTCATCAAAAAACGATCTGGGACAAAATAGGGTAAAATATGTGGGGCTCCAGTGGTTCTATACACCCTAATATATGAATAATATTTATAGAGAAACCAGTCAACTACCCCTTTCATCCCATTCCTAGCTTCGAAGGAAATTTTGTGTCTTGGGAAACCAAACAGAATAGTCTGCAGAGAGGCTAGGAAGAGATTTCATATGTCATAAACATGTTTTCTATAATGAATGATCCATAAATCAGAGCAATGTACATGGATTGGGGGTTGGTTTTGGTCCCATTTTCACCCAGGTTGACAAATTGTACAGAGGAAAAAATGACATTAATCATGTAGGTTGACATATAAAAACATGACTTTTTCATACCTGGGAGATTATTCATGTGTAGACATATGTTGAAAGCCATGATGTCTACCTAGTTGAATATTTTCCCTATCTTGACGATGGTGTGTGCCAAAGGCAACCAATCAATTTGAAAATGTGTGCTCGTTTCTTCTCTGTATAGTCGACAAAGCATGGCTACCAGCATTTTGTAGGGCGTCTTGAGCCCATGACAGGGAACTAATTTATGGCCTTGCGTGAGGGTCTCGTCCTCATTATCCCACCAATGTTTCATTTTCTTAGATGGTCATTTTATTGCTTGGTAAAACTATTTTAAGAATGGTTCATTGATAGAGAATGTGGGAGTGGGAAGATGATATCTCGAGTCAATGTCTTTAGGTCTCAGGGATTCTACCTGCCTCCCTTGTTTTCTCACGATGGTCACTATGGTTATATAAAAAAATTTGAAGCACCATTGTATTGCCTCGTTGTATGGGTGTTACACATTATTTTCGTCATCTCTATGACCGTTAATGATGTAAAATTTTCTGTAGTCTTCATAGGGGTCGGTGGCCTGAGTTCCTAAAGAAAGAAGGGAGAAGAACTTTTCCTGAGAAAAGAAGTTGCATTCTCCTTTGTAAAAAACCTATTAAAGAGAATGTTCGCAGGTTGCTATATAGGCAGGGTGTGAAAATGCCTTATTTTAACAAGTTGCACCATAGCTAGGTCGTGAAGTGTTTGCAGGTTGCTATATAGGCAGGGTGTGAAAATGCTCATATGTGGAAAAAACGAGCATCTTCTCGATGATTCTAGAAGGAGAAACTTCCATGGTGAGGTGGAATCCGAATGATTTGGATCTTACTCACTTTCATGATTTAGTGGGATCATCCTAACCTCCTCACCTTATCCTCTTCAACTTATAAAAGGAGAGGATCTCTCTTGGAGATTGTTAGCTTTGGAGCTTTTGGGATTAGCTTGGATTGGATTGAGTTCTGGAGACTGTTAGCTTGGCTAGATGAACCACTTTGTCAAGATAGATTGTGAATATTATCAGATCTATGCTCTCATAATTCTTGGAGTGGAAGTGTGTGGGGAACGAAGGACACTTGGAAGGGACCTTACGACATCAAGGCCATGGTTGTAATCTCTCTTTCACATTTAATATGATATAGTAATATGATTATTTCCTATAAATATTGTTGTGTTTTATTGTATGATTCCTTGATCACATACATAGGTTTATATTGAGTTTATGCTATTACTATCACTTTGGTTGGTTGCATTATTTTGTAGGTTCATCATTATATGAGCATTGGAATGGATCTAGGATGGTGATGGTGAGAGGAAGCGACGTTTAAACGGTATGTCACCTATCCCTCTTTAGTTAGTAAAATCAATATTTAAAACTTAAGGAAAGCGTCATGTTCTGGTGTGTTTTGTTCTAGATATAGGTGGATCTAGGGAGATCAGTTAGTGTCCACACCTATTGATTTATCCAATAACAAAATTGGTGACTCCACTGGGGAAACAAATTGTTTCCTAGTTAGTCTAGTTTCCCTTAATTTGATTGCTTGATTTCTGGTCTTTGAGTCTCCATCCAGACTCTCTGGATCTGAAAGTTCACTTTGATTTTTTGTCCTTTTTCCAAAATATCTTTGATTACAAACAGTCTTGCACTGTACCTGTCTGAAGCCTACAAAAAACCTTGATTTTATCACCTCACTGTTTAAACCAGTGCGACCTGTTCGCACCCAACATGTGTCTAGACTGCAAAAATACCTGATTTTCGCACTACACCCCATTACTAGGCTGCGAACTTGTTTGTAATTTTTTTTTGGATTGGGTATTGTTATCTTTTGATGCAKAGTTTTGCTTTGATCAACTGGATTGAACTTTTGGAGCCTATATTGATCTGTTTAYAGTCTGCTTGACATTCTTTGAGTTGCTTTTAGCCATATTTGCTTTGTTTTGTTTTGAAGGATTAGTCTCTTGCTTTGAGTGTCTTTCAATTACAAAGMGTGTGTTTTMTTTAGAATTGTTTAGGGAAAGATCAAATTTCTTCTGAATAGTTCKCTTTAAAAGAAAACTTTTAGTTTGGGTTTCTTTGTTTTAAGAAATTTCATTATTGMTTTTAGTGAAATTTTTGAAACAAAAAGATTTAATTTATTTCTTTATATTAGACTGGTGGCATCCTTGCATTTAAAGTAGCAAGATTGCATGATTCTTGGCATTTTTTGGTCTTAAATTCTAAAAAWTTTCCCCCTCATGGCCATGAATCATGCTTTTAAGGTTGGGGGGGCATGAATCGTGCATTGGTGTACAATCTCTTTTTCTCATTTCTTGAGAATCTTTATATTGATGAGTTTAATAAATTTTGGGATGTTGTGCATCTAGGAATGATAAATGTTTTCTCCTACTTGTAGCATAGCTTTCATTGAAATGAAAATATTGCATCTTCATCTCTTTGCATAAATTTTGAGTCGGTCAAAACGCCATATTGTCCATGCCATTTTCCTCTTGAGTAACAATAGCCATAAAATAAAGCGCTTATAAAAATTGATTAGACATTTTTATATTTTCTAGTAGCAAACCTACATTAGATTAGTCATAGGGCTTTGGAATAGGTGTGAAAGATAACTTTCCACATCTGCAAACAAACATAGTATCTTGTGATAGGGAGAGTTAAATCCACTTACTACATTTTGTCCTAGGAATCCCTTCTCACACAAGGGTCAATCACGAGGTCGCATTAAGACTGGCAGAGTTACTCACCCTTCTTTGTTGGTCTTGGTGTAGAGATTGCGCGTATTATGGGGGTCACTTGAAGGTATACCCACAATTATGAGTGGAATCCTTTCAAGTTGATTTCGGGCTAGATACCCTGCCTTTGCGCATGGATCAGACTATCAATTGTTTCTCCGGGCATTACTGTAGTGATTGGTAACCTTATTGGACTATCTCTTTAGGGTCTTTACATGAGGTGACTGTGGAGGGGCAAGTCTTCACGGTACCTGGAATCGACGTTGGCCAAACTCACTCGGGCTCCTTGGAGAGTATACCCATGATTATGTGTGGGAGCTTGCACCAGGGTATAAGTCCATTAAGAAGGTCGTCAACGTAACTTTTCCACCCACTCTATCTCAACCCCTTCTTACTTTGTTCTTGCGACGTTGGATTTCATCACCAACTAGTGAGCTCATTGCGAGAAGGTTTTGTTTGCTTTCTTTCTTACTAGATTTTTAGCATGTGTTGTTTGTTTTCCCTAGCAGACTCTAGGTTGGATATTTTTTTTAATGGCATCAGTTCCCGAAATGAACAATTTAGGAACCCCTTCTCTAGGGGAACCTTTTGTTTTTCCTTCTTATGGAAACATTGGACCTCCTCACATCACTACTTTGAGCCTCTTGGGTCTCACAATTGGATTACCAATATGGTTGTTTTCAACTCAGGTAATCCCAAATGCAGTAAGTGTTTCGGTCGTAAGCACTTCCCCCTAAGAACATCAACCTCATGTTGATCCTTCACCGTCTCCACCAATAAGATCTTCTTCGCCTTCTTCACTTGCAAGGTCTTCTTCCATTTCATCTTCTTCATTGAGTGAAATATCTCAAGCTCGTAACTTGGTGGATAAGAAGAAGAAGAAATCAAAGAATAAGAAGAAGAAAAATAAGCAAGGATCCAAACTTCCAACCACTGTCAAACGTGTTGGAAAACAACCAGTTACTGTTAATTATGCTGGGAGTGTTGATGATGTCAAGATCACCCAAACAACCCATAAGCCCAAGTACCGTTGCATGATTTGTAAGGGTATCCATATTCTTAAGGATTTCCATGGTCTACCCAAGGTTATAGAAGTATGGTCTACACACCCTAACCAACCCATGTCGTCAACATCTGAACAACATGTTGATGACCTCCCGTCAACTAGTCACGATACCGTTGGGAAGAAGAAAAGTAGAGTCAAGTTCTCATGTATGTTATGAAAAGGGAGTCATATAACTGACCTTTTCCATCGTATGGACAAAGCCTTGAAATTACTGGAAGACATGACTGTTTCACAGTCTCAACTTCCAACTGCTTATTGTAATTTTTCTCTCAACCCCCCTATAGTTGCTGGAATGATCACTCCGGACCCATCACTGGTCAATCCGATTGATCATGTCGTCAATATGGTCACATCCTTAGTTGAACCAGTTGACAAAGTGGTTGATTTGATCCCTTCCTTGTTCAATCCCACTCTCCCACCAAAGAGTGAAACCAAAGCGGTCGATTTGTTTCCACCTGTCAACCCCATTCCCCCCTTGGAGAATGAAACCCAAGTGGTTGATTTGATCTCACCATCGGTTGATCCTACTCTCCCGCCAGAGAGTAAACTTGATACTTCCCATGTTTTTATCATTGATACAGACTCTACCATGTCGGGGGGTATTCCTCCTTCTCCTGTGGAACCTCCTCCAAGTAATGAGGCCATCCTTTTTAATTGGGGTGTGCTAATTGGACCTCGTCTTCCCTCTCACATTCTTTTTCAGATTACAGTGCAAGTTTGTGGTTGGGACGTTCCTCAGACGTTGATAGATGAAGGTGTGTCTATTAGCATTTTGTTGGCAAGCTTTTGGTTGTCCTCAACTTGCCCCGATTACGCATAATTTGTTATCTTTTAACAGAAGAACCAGTCAACCGTTAGGGACCCTTCCTCAGTTTCCTGCAACTTTGGGAGGGAAAACCATCTTTATTGATGTCATGGTTGTCCAAGACCCCTTGGATTTTTCTTTACTCCTTGGGCGAGATTATGTCTATGCCATGAAAGCCATTGTGTATACTCTTTTATGTAATATCTTTCCCTCACGATGGACGAGTTGTGACTGTTGATCAACTTTCATTCGTTGTTTCTCTTTGGATTGCCTCCTTGAATGGTTCTTATATGCAGATGATATCGCCCCCGCCACAGGTCAATTATGTGGTGTTGTCAGCCATGGCTTCAACTTCTGATGACTTAGATCTAGTAGTTGACATGGTGATCTCTTCGATAGGGTTGTTAGAGCCCGATCTCTTTACTCCTGTCGTGCCCCTCGACATGGTGTCCTTCCAGAGTGTGTTTCTTCCTTCCAGTGAAGACCTCTTGGAAGCCATGACCGAATTTTGTCCCTTGACATGGTGTCCTTCTAAAGCATTTTCCTCTTGGAATCCATGATCAAGAAGAGATTTGAGGATAGTTTTTGCGTCTCTGAGGAAACCTAGTTAAAAAATGAAACAAAGGTCTTCGAGCATGATTTTCTAATTTCAATCTTGTTAAAAAATGAAACCAGCGTTGAGCATGGTTTTATGATTTCAAGCTCGTTAAAAAATGAAACCAGTTATAAGGATAGTTTTTTCATCTCTGTGGAAACCTCTTTAAAAAATGAAACATAGGTATGGGGATTGAACTTGTATTCGCGAGCATAGTTCTTCTCCTGTATCAAGCTCATTAAAAAATGAAACAACTTCCCCCTCTCTGTTTGAGTCAAGTCCTTCGTCTAGTATTTGAAGCTTCATTCTCCTTTGTAGTTGGACAAGATGAAGCTTAGGGGGTAAAACTTTCAGCCTCTAGACTTCATGTTGAATTTAGAGCCGCTAGTTTCTTAAGTTGGGGGATAAGTATCAACCATCCCTGTGTTATGCATTGGGAAGTCCAAGCATAGTTTTCTATGGTTCAAGCTTGTGTAAAAATGAAACAACTTACCTCAAGCATAGTTTCCTCTGGTTCAATCTTGTGTAAAAATGAAACCACTTACCTCAAGCATTGTTTCCTCTGGTTCAAGCTTGTGTAAAAACGAAACCAGGTCCAAGCATAGTTTTGTTTGTTTTAAAGCTTGCGTAAAAATGAAAACAATCTCGAGCTTAGTCTTTGTTCTTTCTCATGCTCGTAAATACATGAGAATAAATTCCTGAGCTTAGTATTTGTTCTTTCCCATGATCGTAAATACATGAGAATGTAATCGAGTATACTTTTATCACTTTTTCAGACTCGTAAAGGTTATATGAAAAAGGAACCCCTTGGAGTTTCCTTTAATCTTTTTTCAGACTCTCTAAACATGAAAATATTGCCGATCGATCTTGTTCTTTTCACGCTCGTAAAAGTATTTGAATAAAACATTCGGTGAGCGATAGTTTATCACTTTTTCAGTCCTGTCAAACTAATTTATGAAAAAGGAACTGAGAGAGTTCTCTTTAAGTGTTTTTCAGACTCTATAAACATGAAAAACCCCCGAGTTTTTTTATCTTTGGACTCGTTAAACAAGCATCGAAAGACCCATATGGGACCGAACCACTCCTTCCTAGGGTTTGTTAAACATAATTCAAGGGACTCATCTGAAGGATGAGCTTACATTTCAAGCATATGTTATCCTCCTCAATCTTGTGTAAAAATAAAGAGGTACTCACCAGAAATGGTGGGGGGGGGGGGGG
>ML782079.1:19966-30641 GCA_009831015.1 Picea engelmannii | reverse complement strand
TCGCTTTGTGTCTAGGTTGGAAAATTCGCTTGTCTCTTAATCATACTCCTTATAAGATTTCAAATTGGTCTATGATCCCTGTTGTTGAGTCAGTGTTTCGAAGACAGTTGTCGTGTCGTCAATATGTTCAAAAAATAAGTTCAACCCAGAAATCCTTCTATTGCATCAGCCATTTCTATAGTCCTTAAGCCTTCTATTGTGTCGTCCATCCCTGATTCAGTCCTGAATCACTTGTTACTCTGATCTACATCAAATATTGTTACTTGTTTCATGTCATAGATGGGGGATACATTAAGGCCTTCCTATGACAAGTCTTTTCCTGTCGACTTCAACTCATTATCCAGGAATTAGACTTAGAAACCAATTGGTACCTTGGAAATTACATGCCTCAATGGCAGGTTTCCTTGCTTTTGACAATGGGTTTTCATCATTGACCCCTGATCGAAAGATTCCACTGAGTGTTTGACTTCAGCTCATTAATTCAGATTCGTTGGATTGTACTAGTGTACCTTGGGAGTCATTGAAATTAATGGTGATTTCCCTCGCACTTGTTAACGGTAACTAATGACTGGTAATCAAGTGGTTTCTACCATGTTCAACTTCGACACATGTATTCGCATGGTTAGATTCGTACTATAGAGTGGTGGAGATGAAGACCCTGGATCTTTTTTGACAGATTCAAGTTGCATTGGAGTATTTTCATTTTGTATTGTTGCATAGATCCACATTGTATGTCTCGTGGCTATGTTCAAATTTGAGTCTTTAACACATAGATCCACGGTGTATTTTTGGTGGCTATGTTCATATTTGATTCATAATGGCATGGATCCATGGTGTATGTTTGGTGGCCATGACCTTGTCTTAATTGACATGGATCTTTGCATGTCGGCATTTATGCTTTGATTCATTTGTATTCTAAGCATGGGAATGCCTACCTCAGTGATGATATATTATTGTACTGTATTTCCTTGTTTGTTGGTAGGTTTTCGACCAACTGTTCCTTGTTCCCTACACACACTCGACAAAGTACTTCATCTATCACTCTGTTCTAACTTCATCTTTGGGGAGCTCTCTGTTGCACATTATTTTCATCATCCCTATGATCGTTAATGATGTAAACTTGTCTGTAGTCTTCAAAGGGGTCAGTGGCCTGAGTTCCTGAAGAAAGAAGGGAGAAGAACTTTTCCTGAGAAAAGAAGTTGCATTCTCCTTTGTAAAAACCCTATTAAAGAGAATGTTTGCAGGTTTCTATATAGGCAGGGTGTGAAAATGCCTTATTTTCATAGGCTACACCATATCTAGGTTGTGAAGTGTTCGCAGGTTGCTATATAGATAGGGTACGAAAATGCTCATACGTGGAAAAAATGAGCATCTTCTCGATGCTTCTAGAAGGAGAAACTTCCATGGTGAGGTGGCATCTGAATGATTTGGATCTTACTCACTTTCATGATTTAGTGGGATCATCCTAACCTCCTCACCTTATCCTCTTCAACTTATAAAAGGAGAGGAGCTCTCTTGGAGATTGTTAGCTTTGGAGCTTTTGGGATTAGCTTGGATTGGATTGAGCTTTGGAGATTGTTAGCTTGGCTAGATGAACCATTTTGTCAATAAGATTGTGAATATTATCAGATCTATGCTCTTAGAATTCTTGGAGTGGAAGTGTGTGGAGAACGAAGGATAGTTGGAAGGGACCTTATGACATCAAGGCCATGGTTGTAATCTCTCTTTCACATTTAATATGATATAGTAATATGATTCTATCCTATAAAGCTTGTTGTGTTTTATTGTATGATTCCTTGATCACATACATAGGTTTATATTTAGTTTATGTTATTACTATCACTTTGGTTGGTTTCATTCTTTTGCAAGTTCATCATTGTATGAGCGTTGGAAAGGAGATAGGATGGCGATGGCGAGAGGAAGCGACGTTTAAACGGTATGTCACCTATCCCTCTTTAGTTAATAAACTCAATATTTAAAACTTAAGGAAAGCATCATGTTCTGGTGTGTTTTGTTCTAGATCTAGGTGGATATAGGGAGATCAATTAGTGTCCACACCTACCGATTTATCCAACAAAAATGGGAAAAGTGGTGGTCGAGCAACTACTAGATGGATGTCGCTTCTTAGGATATTCTGGTAAACTCCCAAATTCTCACCATCCATGGGGAAATATGCATAATCAAATATCACGTAGATTTATTCATAACCAAGGTAGCGGTATTCACAAGTGTGGTGATTAGTATCAGTCACCAACATTTCAACTGGTCGAGATGATGATTCAGGACCTGTAGCTGACTGGAAGTAAACCGAGCCCTTCATTAGTTTAGGATTATGGCTTGTCATGATTGATTATTAGTTGTCCTTGTATTACCACGTAGAGATGAGTATCGTTCCAATAAACATAATGTGTCAATTGTAACAATAAAACATTTAAAAGAAAAATGGGCTACCTGTGATTAAGCGGTGACAATAACTGTGTAGTAATACTCAGTGAAAAATCAAGACAAAATGAATGTTTTACAAACTTATGGCATAAGTTATGTCTGAAGAGGGGGGTTTATAACTCTTAACACACATTAAACAATAATAAATATTCCATAACTCAGATGTGTAAGAGAATTGTTTCTAAATCTGGCCTGAATCCCTGTCATTAATGCTCATTAAGGGTGGAAGTTTCTCAAATTCGTGTATCAAAGATAGGGAAAGGTTGAGGTTCAAAAAGACCATCATCAGAGTCATGCATTCAAAGAGGTAAGGATCACAGATTAATCTGATCTTCTGTGGGAGGGGTATTGAAATCATATTCCCTTTTATTTAGAAAGGCGTGCTAACTTGATAAGTATGCAGCGTTGTGGGGAAGGTGGGACCTATCAGAGTCATGGCGTCGAAGGTTACGAGGGTGAGGTTTAAAATAAACCCCAAGAAAGGGCATCGAAGGTTTAAAATAAACCCCAAGATCCAGTCTTGGTTGGACCTAACGTTAATACATGCTTGTATGGTTGTGGATTGATACAAGTTGTATCTGAGTGTTCTATCAAAAGGACAAGTGTGTCCTCATTGGTGTTGTTGTCAAGTTTTTAGACTCTTAAAGAATTGGAAAGGGATATTATATATCTGTGTTTTTTTTTTATAAATCGTCATTGTTAAATTAAGTCTCACCTATCCTATGCAAGTGTTAAACGCATAGTGTGTACTGGGTTATTTTACTCTTCTTATATTTTATCTCCTCGGGTGATAACCATTGGTTTCTTCTAGGACTTGAAGTAATAAGTAAGATTGTGTGGCTCATTGATGTGTCTTTTTTGAAAGGTATTTTTTCTTTTGGTTGATATAAGTCTCAGAATACCTTCAACTCTCTGTTTTGTTGTTTAAGGATGAAAAAAAATCTTGTTGCTTCCCTGCATTTGATTTTGATAGAGCTTGATTTAGACTCCATTGTCTTTGCTCACCTCAGGCACCTTCTAGGGTTGTCAAGTATTGAGTGTCAGTGAAATGGTTATGGAGGTCCTTAAAACACATGCTCTCTCGCTGAATCTATGTGTCATCCTTGTATAGTAAAATTGTTGGAATAAGAATGAAACAAGAACTTGCATTCAATCAAGGTATGTCTTCCTTTTCGTTATGGTTTTTCTCACTTTGTTTTAACCAACGTGGTCTTGATTTCAAATGGAAACACATGTTTGGTTTTTCTAAGCCTGATCAGGGTTCTGCCATGTTTGAAAAATGATGCATGTGTCTAGTTGATTCTGTTCTCTTCATATATTATATTGGAACATCACACGGACTACCAATTGTTTTAGAAGGAATCTATATCCATGGTGATAATGCTCGAGTTTTATGTTTTGGTTGACTATTTTTTTGTGATTGATATGATGAAGACTATGTATAATCAGACATATTTTTAAGTTTGTTCACGTTTGAAAAGAGACCTATGTATATTTTAATTGGGCCTGATTTTTTATTGGTAAACAATGGATGTTGATTATTATCATGGTGCATTATGGATTATTGGGGATAGATGTCAAGGATATTGTTGTGCATTTTTTTGATTATTTTTTAAAAAAGGAAAAAAACAGAAAGAAGGGATCAATGTTTTATTAAACATGACTATTGAATGGAAATGTTTTTTTTATAAGTTATGATTACACAGACTGTTATGAATTAAGGAATTATGGGAAATTTAATTATTGGAACAACAAGCAATTTGGTATACAATTGAGAAATAGTGAATGTTGGTTCTTTTTGGATTGGTTTTAATACAAAGTTATGATTATTGATTATTTAATTTATTTTATGAACATTATCTATTAAGTCCCCTGTCATTTCCTCACTTTTTCGCTCATTACGAAACCCCTCACAATCCCAGATTCACTTTGCATGCCATGTTCTTAAAATTAAATTAAAATTAAATGGAAACTTTGTATTACAACAATTAAAAGATAACACAGAGATGAACTACAATTGATATGATTTTGTTATTGTAACACAATCGATTGTTTAATTATTTTTTGAGCATTAATCATGTTCTTACCCCCTTTCATTTTATCATGTTTCTGTTCAATACAACCTCCTCAAATATCCCAAAACCCTTATTCACCCCCTGCTCATTGAAAGTATTAAATGAATTTTATGGATTGGATTTGCATGGGTATGATGTGATTGTTGAGCCAAACTTTGTTTCATATTAAAGGGATGTCATGGATGCTTTTTTTTAAAAGCTAGTTGTTAATTAACGTTGCATATAGGATGAACTTGTTCAATAGAGGAAGCCATGGACAGAATAACGTGGGCAGAGGGAATTGGAACAGAGGGCCTATAAGGCCAAGATTCTCGATACATTTTGATGCAAATCCACAAGAGTTAAACCACCCCTTCCAAGATGGATTTTTCAATTGGATTAGACAAGGGGTAGTCCAACCTAGGCCGAAAAGGCCTCCCTTCCAACCCCAACATGTCACTGGTATCCTTGTCCCCCCTCATGTTTCATTGAAACCTGAAGTCCCTAAGAATGATGGATGACAAGAGATTGTTCACCCAATAGTCTCCCAACAGCGTGGCTAGCCCAATTTGTCTATACCTGCTCCTCCTCCACGGATTAACCCGAATGTTTAAATTTCCCCTACACACTCACATGTACAGTCCTCCACGCAAGCAAAAGACTCAAAACCGAAGACCACCACACACATGACAAAATAAAAATTGATGCTACCCCTCAAGTGATTCAACCAAATCTTTTTCATCCTGCATGCACTTGAGAGATGGTTGTTCTCATGTCATCAGTGAGATCAAGCCTAAAGGCTCCACACAACCTAAGGCTAATTCAGGAAGGTCAAAGGGAGACAACAACAAAAAATGGAAAATTTCCTCCCAAAGTGGCAAATATGGTTTTTGAGGATATTTTATTATTGATTTGTTGAGAACAGTTGACTGCTAAAGTTTTTGGACAACATACTATTTTTGGACATTTTGGATATTATATGTTTTGATATGTTTTAAAATATCATTGATATTAATTTTTAAATTATGAGAATGATTATGGGAGCCACAAGGATGGATGTGTTTTATTGATTGACTAGTTATGTTTATTTTAAGGAACTAAAGGGAGTCACAAGGGGTCCCACCTACTAGTTATTATTTATTAAACGACCCTTATTATTATCATATTAATTCTTCCCCTAACTAAAAGTTAGTTGATTTTTAGCTAACTTAACTAAAAGAATTAATTGAACTACTTCAACTAATTTGGGATGCATAAAAGAAAAATGAGGAGGACGAACAAGGGGAGAATAGAAGGAGAAATCTTACCAAGGTTTGCTCTTGAGTTCTATTGAGATAGTTCAGTTTTCATTCATTCCTCAATTCATTAAAAGCCTAATTCTATTTTATGACAGCATGGTACAATTGTAGCTGACAACAAGATTCAAGTTGAATTACATCATTCAGACACTTGTTTTCAGTGGTGTTGATCTATCTTTGATATTCTGTGTAGACTTGTCTGTTTATGAATTAAATTTCATGACTGATAAAGGATATTGTGCAGAGTCGAGTGGGAAGCAATCTGTGGAAAGTTGATCCAACTTTTAAAGTTCAGTGTTTTACTTTATGTCAGAAGTCCTTTTGTATGGTTTTCATTGGGGACATCTAAGTTTAACTTTGGTCCAAAATCTCTCAGGGATTTTTGTAAAGAGAACGATTCTTTTGATTTATTGGAATGAAATAAGCGATTGTTATTTTGTCTCGTTTGTGTTAATATGTGACTTGGTATTTTTTCTTTTATCTTCACATTTACTTCTACAACTGTTATATTCATAAAATTATATAAAATTGTTGAATTTTACAACAATATTCTATTTTTTTAAAATTAGCCGAAGCCCTTGTAACTAATACTTGTGGATTAGGAAACAAATTTTGAAGCTATAAACATAGGGTGATATTCCCGTCTATCTTTCCTTAGCCAGGAAAGATCTAAAAATTCTTGAGTAATATTATTTCATATCTTTTCCTCAACATTTATTTGGCGACCATACTAGGGAGATATTCCGTATCTCTCTGGTTGATTTTTATGCATTATTATCATTGAATATATTTGCATTTTTGATATAGATCCTTTGACTGTTTCATTTCTTAATGATTGTACATGTTGCAAGGTAGCCCAATATTGAGCCTGGTCTTCAAGATCAGACCAGCATTGCTTTAAATTTTTTTAATACCATATTAGATACCGCTAATATCCAGGTTGAGCTTAATCGCTCATGGGAATCAATTGAACAAGACATAAGTTCCCAAGGATGTTGGGAATCTAGGCAAAGACAACCTAGGAATTAGCCATAGATTTCTTTTTCCTATAGTTTTGATCTTCTTTTCATGTCCTTAGACCCTCGTATTTCTAGGATAATAAGAGGTTTATCATTGGAAATTAATCCTTTTTTCTGAAATAGGAAGAAGGAACGTTGTGTTGTCAACCCAACAAAGTGCTCTAAGGAGAAATTTGTTTGATTCATCTAGTTCGTCTTTCTCTCCCTTACCTATCATTCACAAGATGGAATCTAGTGGTGGCTCTGGTGGAACTGGAGGTGCTTCTTCATCAGTGATTTCTAGTTTATATAGTCACCAAGTCCCTGTCCAATCTACTACAAACCCTGCCAAAGTCACTAAAAAGTATGGGCTTTTTCAGTTTGAAGAGGATGCTACAACTACCCCGTGGCATGCTTCCTCCCCTCTTAACCTAGTACCTGCTACTCGCCCATTTCCTAAATTAAAAGAACATCTCCCTATGTTTTCATGGAATAAAACAGTCACTACGAATGAACACTTGGTGGAATTTTCTAATGCATGTCACAACATAGGAGACAATGACAACAATACTTGTATGCGCTTATTTGTGAATTCCCTTGAAGGGAAGGTTGCAGCTGATTTCTTTGATCGCCCTCCTAAGATTTTATCTATTTTATAAGATTTAGTATATTGGTTCAAATATACCTATGGGAAATCCAAAATCCCAACCGAGCAGTTACGGGAGTACAATAACATCACTTATAAGGATGGTGAGACTATCAAGTCCTTCAAATTGCATTTCACCAAATCATACAACCAAATCCCCAATCTCATTAACCCTCAGAACCAAGCTGATTTAATGAATTATTATAATGCGCTACCTTCCCCCTACCGTCATAGGCTTGAAGAAAAGTCCATTTATAACCTTGGTTCTGCTCTACACACTTGTTTAGAGTATGAATAACATCTTGAAAGAATAGGTCTTCCTAAGGGAGAGGGAGACTCAGCTAAATAGAAAAACATGTACTCCCTCTTACAACTTGTACAAGACATGAATAATCGAATTATAGCATATGAGCAGAAAGGAAATGCGCCCTCTCTTACCCCTAGAGCTTCATCTTCTTTTGCACCCCCGTTTAGAAATCCAAATGAAAATAATTTTCAGCCTAAAACTATCATTCCTCGTAGTTGGTGTAACTTTTGCGAGGAACACCATGAGGAAAGCACATGTGAGGTAAAGAAGAGTGCCAGAGATAAAATATTTGGTAAGAGACCTAAAACTACAATCGTTTTCCTAGACTTTGCAGAGCCAGAGGAAGTTATGATCATAAATACAAGGAAAAAATCATATGCTCCCAAAAGCGAATATGATCCTCCCCACACTTCTTCTATCCCAAGATCATCTTCACCAACTGCTACTGTCCAGGTTCCTAAGGCTCTTGACAGTCAAGGAGCTACCTCCCCTCTTCCCTCTTCCAAATAAAACATTATAAATCAGTTGGCCAACATCAAAGCAAATACTACCCTCCTGAACATAGTTGTCGTCTATGAATAACAGAAGCATATAAAAATTTTCATGGAAGGAAAAGATTCCATTGTAGCCAACCTCTCTGAAGAGGTAGATGAAGATGATTCATCTGTCAATTAATTAGGTGTACATAACTTTAGACACCCTATAAAAAACCCCCCATTTTATATTTATGTAAATATTATGGATACAATTGCCTATTGTTGTCTCATTGATGGCGGTTCCGGCCCAAGTGTAGTGGAAGAGTTAGGCTTGTCTTGTACAAATGAGAACACCAAAAGCATGCTCTCTTATAATAGTTTACAACAAATGACCATAGGTGAAATCAAGGATGTGACCTTGGTTTTGTGCGCACATCTTGAAATAAGGACGACCCTTAATATTCAGATAATAGATATGCCACTGAGTAATTACTCAATCATATTAGGAAGAGATTGGAAAGATTTGACAAGTGGATACCTTTCACTCGACGAGACACACTTATCCGTTCCTCGGAATGGTAAGAACATCATAGTCCTAAGAGAAGGGAGAATTTCACCTTACATAGAACATACCACAACCTAATGTCAATTACATCGAGGAGGACCTAGGAGTGTATTCCATCTTTGCAGATGAGGATAATTCTACCTTGGAACAAATTGACTTAGAGGATGGGATGTGGAATATGCACTTTGATGGTTCATGCTCCAATGAAGGAAACAAAGCTGGTATTATCTTGTACTCTCATGTGGGTAAGATTCATAATTTTTCGTATAGGTTAGATTTTTCTTGCACAAACAATGTCACTAAATTTGAAGTGTTACTGCTAGGCATTGAAAATGCCTATAATCTGGGTTGCGATCACCTTATAGTTTTGGGTGATCAGGGGATCAAATTTTGCTCAAAAAATCAAAGTGCTCGGAATCGCTTCATACCAGACAAGAGTGTAGGCCTCATTGTTTTGAACCCAACACAACTCGTTTCGTCTCAAACAGATGTCGGGAGCGAGAGATATAGCGATCTGTTCATAAAGTCAAACAGGCAAAAAAAATGATGCTGACTGTACAGTCCGTACAGGCTGACGTGGCAGGACTGTACGACCGTACAGAAGTGACATGGCAAGAATTTGTTGTTTGACAGTTTTCAAATCAGATGGTGAAACGTGGCATTTCGTTGGCTAGTGGTAAGGTGCCACGTGGCCCAATCATGGGATGCCACATGGCACCCCTTTATTGGTTCATGGGTCCTTATGTAAAATTATTGGAGTATGTGGGGTTCGACCCCCAGACCTCACACATTGCATAGCTTTCACAAACTCCAACCGACCGATGGGTTACACTTTATGCCTTGTAATATATGTTCATTTGATTATATTTCAATTTGAATATTGTAACCATTGGCAGGGGGTCGGGCCGAGGCTTAGCCCCGGCCCGCGGTCATTTGATTTGGTATATGCCCATACCCTATATACATAACGGTTGGCACAGTTGTAACAGAGTTTAAACCATATCCCACGATCGTTTGAATGTTATATATGACCGTGCCATATATATTATATAGCCCGACAGTTGGTGTGCGGGGTTTTTAAAACCAAGCCTGTGGTTCTATGCTATACGCCATATGCCCACGACCGTAGCGGGGAGTTGGAGTGGTTCAACCGTTAACCACTTTTTACCATAGTGTGTGGTTCTATGACCCATACGCCCAGGTGCTAGGCGGTTAGGGGTTGGCGCGCCCTTAATCGTCCTACGGTTTGCACCATTGGCGTGGTTGCGCCCGGTGCTGGGTTTTCACGCTTTATATTGCATGTGAGCCAGGTTCATTTGACAAGGGTGCAATTTGTAGATGTAGAGACAACAAGCTTGAAGAGGGAGACTTCCAGGAGGCCTAACTTCTTCGTTTTTCGACCGATTGAGGTACCGAAAGAGCCCAAACAGGGGTTTTTGGACGCTCTGAAGCCATTGTAGCAGTCGTTTTGTCAGTTTGAGCATTGTAAGACATGTTTTTTGAGCACTTTTGATCAATTAATAATAATGATCCATTGGAAGCTGGACCAGGAGATGTAGCCCAAGAGAGGGGTGAACTCCTTTATCAATTGTTGTGTTTATGTGCTTATGTTCATTGATTATGATGTTGTCTATGTGTATTTGCATAAGTAATCCCTTAATCTATGTGTTGCAAACTGATCCTTTTGCTTTAAACACATAACATTTACATTGCAAATAATTTCAAGTATTTCAAGTCTTCTTCAATTTTAGATCAAGTTTGTATCAGAGCACTGGTTTTTGAGGACTTGATTGTTTGCAAGTTTTGTTTCTGATGCTCACAAGGTTGAAACTCACAAGAGGAGAAGGTCAACTTGTGGAGCCAAGTTCTCATCCGACAAGGAGGAA
>ML782079.1:4168-15881 GCA_009831015.1 Picea engelmannii | reverse complement strand
CTTCGAGTTGGTCTTAAAGGGATGAATCCAAGCAAGGCCAAGTGGATTGAGGTTGGAAGGGTGAGGGAAATTTACCCTCATCTTCGCATAGACTGAAAATAGTCTTTTGGAGGTCCAAAATCTTCCCAATGGGGAGGTGTGATAAGGGGATCAAATTTTGCTCAAAAATTCAAAGTGCTTGGAATCGCTTCATATTGGATGAGAGCGTAGCCCTCGTCGTTGCAAACCCAATGCAACTCATTTCATATCAAACGGATGTTGGGAGTGAGAGATATAGCGATCTGTTCATAAAGTCAAACAGGCAAAAAAAATGATGCTGACTGTACAGTCCGTACAGGATGACGTGGCAGGACCGTACGATCGTACAGAAGTGATGTGGCAAGAATTTGTTGGTTGACAGTTGTTGAATCAGATGGTGACACGTGGCATTTCTTTGGCTAGTGGTAAGGTTCCACGTGGCCCAATCATGGGCTGCCATGTGGCACCCCTTTATTGGTTCATGGGTCGTTATGTAAAATTATTGGAGTCTGTGGGGTTCGACCCCCGGACCTCCCACATTGCATAGCTTTCACAAACTTCGATCGACCGATGGGTTACACTTTATGCCTTGTAATATATGTGCGTTTGATTATATTTCAATTTGAATATTGTAACCATTGGCAGGGGGTCGGGTCGGGGCTTAGCCCCGGCCCGCGGTCATTTGATTTGGTATATGCCCATACCCTATATACATAACGGTTGGCACGGTTGTAACAGAGTTTAAACCATAGCCCGCGGTCGTTTGAATGGTATATATGACCGTGCCATATATATTATATAGCCCGACAGTTGGTGCATGGGGTTTTTAAAACCAAGCCTATGGTTCTATGTTATACGCCATATGCCCACGACCGGAACGGGGAGTTGGAGCGGTTCAACCGTTAACCACTTTTTACCATAGCACGCGGTTCTATGACCCATACGCCCAGGTGCTAGGCAGTTAGGGGCTGGCGCGCCCTTAACCGTCCTATGGTTTGCACCATTGGCGCAGTTGCACCCGATGCTGGGTTTTCACGCTTTATATTGCGTGTGAGCCAGGTTCATTTGACAAGGGTGCAATTTGTAGATGAGACAACAAACTTGAAGAGGGAGACTTCCAGGAGGCCTAACTTCTTTGTTTTTCGACCGATTGAGGTGCTGAAAGAGCCCAGACAGGGGTTTTTGGATGCTCTGAAGCCATTGGAGCAGTCGTTTTTTCAGTTTGAGCATTGTAAGACATGTTTTTTGAGCACTTTTGAGCAATTAATAATAATGATCCATTGGAATCTGGACCAGGAGATGTAGCCCAAGAGAGGGGTGAACTCCTTTATCAATTGTTGTGTTTATGTGCTTATGTTCATTGATTATGATGTTTTCTATGTGTATTTGCATAAATAATCCCTTAATCTATGTGTTGCAAACTGATCCTTTTGCTTTAAACACATAACATTTACATTGCAAATAATTTCAAGTATTTCAAGTCTTCTTCAATTTTAGATCATTGGGGGATTTCGAACTTGTTGTAAACCTTGTCTGTAAGATATACTCTCCTAGCAACGATTTAATGAAATGTTACACCCAAAATATTTTGGCACTTATCTCAAACTTACTATCTTTCAACATCACTCATGTTAAAAGGGAATTGAACTCAATGGTTGACACGTTAGCTATTTTTGTAGCCTCTCCTACTCGACAACTTATGCCACAAAGACATGATTGTACCTTTCAATCTATGTATTGTTGGCATGTTTACAGGAAAAGTATGCATGTCATTGATGGAAAGAACAATAACAATGATGGCATGATTATAGGGAGAGTGTGTTTGTCATTGATGGAAAGATTTGAGTGTGCGCACATCCTAAAATAAGGACGACCCTTAATATTCAGATAATAGATATGCCAGTGAGTAATTAATCAATCATCTTAGGAAGAGATTGGAAAGATTTGAAAAGTGGATACCTTTCACTCGACGAGACACACTTATCCATTCCTCGGAATGGTAAGAACATCATAGTCCTAAGAGAAGGGAGAATTTCACCTTACATAGAACATCCCATAACCTAATGTCAATTACATCGAGGAGGACCTATGAGTGTATTACATATTTGCAGATGAGGATAATGCTACCTTGGAACAAATCAACTTAGAGGATGGGATGTGGAATATGCACTTCGATGGTTCATGCTCCAATGAAGGAAACAAAGTTGGTATTATCTTGTACTCTCATGTGGGTAAGATTCATAATTTTTCATATAGGTTAGATTTTTCTTGCACAAACAATGTCAATGAATTTGAAGTGTTACTGCTAGGCATTGAAAATGCCTATAATCTGGCTTGTGATCACCTTATAGTTTTGGGGGATTCCGAACTTGTTGTAAACCTTGTCTGTAAGATATACTCTCCTAGCAATGATTTAATGAAACGTTACACCCAAACTATTTTGGCACTTATCTCGAACTTACTATCTTTCAACATCACTCATGTTAAAAGGGAATTGAACTCAATGGTTGACACATTAGCTATTTTTGTAGCCTCTCCTACTCGACAACTTATGCCACAAAGACATGATTGTACCTTTCAATCTATGTATTGTTGGCATGTTTACAGGCAAAGTATGCTTGTCATTGATGGAAAGAAAAATAACAATGATGGCATGATTATAGGGAGAGTGTGTTTGTCATTGATGGAAAGATTTGAGTGTGCATCGATGGAAAAACAGGAACAACGTAAGCTCAGGTGAAGAAGAAAATAGTATGCAGAGATCAAATATCAGGAGAGATAGTGTTCTGAGATGTGTAGATGAGATCCCATACATCAAGGCTCACAAAAGGATCAAAGGTTGTGGCTCATAGAAGGATCAAAGGTAAGATCAGGTGAAGAAGAAAAAAATGTGCAATCCAAGATCATAGAGGAATAGCGCAGAGTTGCACGCAGAGTGAAAGTGTGCACCAGGGCCAAGTTTAATTCCATTACCAATGCTCAAGAGAGATAGCATTCTATGAAAAGTAGATGAGACCCAAAGTCATCAGGACACTCGCAGAACCTTTGACACTTATAGATTTGAGAAAGCCAAAGCTCAGGAGGAGAAGAGATAGTGGTCATTGGATCACCAATCCTGAATACCCAATTTCTGTTATATCAAAGTCCAATGACCAGAGGAAGAGAAGAGGAGAAGTATAGATTTGATACGTTGGATATGAGCATCGAGGACCAATAGTTGTCGGATCCAGTATAACTACCAAGAGGATAAGGCCGATATCCATCCTCCAACTTCACAAAATGCAAAGTCCTGATAATATCTGGACCGTTGGATCACAGAGGGATGTGGTTCATTGATTTGGAGCGGGTTTCGAAAAATCAAAAGTCAGAAGAAAAGATGTGAGTAGTCATCCAACTTGGCAAAATGAGAAATCCCAAAATTGATGTCAGTCGTTGATCAAAGGGAGAATGAGGACCATTGATTCGAGAAGGACATGTGGAAAACTACATCAGTGGCATAATCAAATAATGACAAGTGTCAAGTTGATTCAACATTTCAAGTAAGTGGAAATCACTAATCTGAGTGACACGTGGTAGTTTCTCGGCTCATGGCACGTCATCGAGTGACGCACGAGTTATGTCACTCCAAGAGTTTTTCTTCCAGAGTTTTACCACCAGTACTCGCCAAAAGACCTGAAGTTTCGAAGGCCAAAGTCCCAGAATGGAGGATAGCCATTGGATTTAAGAGGACATGCATAAGTGGATTGTCATCTCCAGGAAAAATCAAAGGAAGGATGAACGAGAGTTTGAGAATTGAAATCTACGAAGTCTAGAGACATGAAGGAGATCTCAACCATTGATCCAAGAGGGACACACATCATTGGATTGTGTACTCCAGGTGAAATTCTCTAGGAGAAAACGAGAGTCTAAGAATTGAACAAAACCATCGATTGAGGAATTTTGTGGGTTGTTGATGAGGCAGGATGAAGTTTTCAATCTCATGAAACATAAAGCACTTGAATTCTTGGCCCGTGGTCATAGCCAAGGTTACATTGGTGAAATTTAAGAGAGGAGATAGATTGTTGCTAAGCTCCACTTCATAGATCACGAGTCAGGAAAATTGAGGTGACTCGCAGTGATCACCCGAAATGCGAAATCATGAAATGCCTTTTCGAATAGGGTTTTGGTCACAACCATTGGTCACATAACCTCATATCCCAAGGTCATATCGTGAAAAGGATCCAGTGCTCACTAGACAGAAATCAGGAAGCACCTTTTGGATAAATGCTTGGTCACCGCCAGTGGTCACGTGAAGGAAGGGGCTTAGAAGCCAAAGAATCCATAGTTGAATGACTGTAACTGACAGAGAAGATGAAGAGTCTCAATTTACAAAGAAGCTAAGGAATCTTAGCATAACGCCCAGTCAAGATGAACGCATGGATCTAACCGCCAGGGATGACGAGGAGTTTCTGTGATGATCAGGAGATGACTCAACGTAAGAAAAGCATGTAGAATAGAGAATTGAAGTGATCTTTTTGTCAAGCTACGCATGAGCGAGGAAGAGATGTAGTGAACAACCTGAAGGGGAGAATAGTGACACTGTGAAGAGCATGCAAAGGTATTGCGCATGAAGGATGCAGAAGGTGCACAGAGAGTATAAAAACACAGAACAGAGAAGAGATGGTTGTTTCTATTGAGAGTGATCATGTGGGTAGAAGCATGCAACGTGCAAGATCAGACAAGCAAAAGAATCAAGGAACAAAAATGCATATCTGAGAGAAGAACAGAAAGCGCATCAGACTCGAGGAGAGAGACACTGATGCAGGCATAGCAGAGCAATGTAGTAGAACAATGATGAGACTGGTAAGCCATAGATAAATGTTGCATCACTGTGATAAAGTTATAAAAAGAAAATATTTATATTTCAGGGTGGTTGGGAGGTGCTAGGGAGGATTGGTGTCCTCAGAGTTTCAAGTGGGTGCTTGAACATAGAGAGTTGTAGCTTCCATCTGGTTGCAGCCAAAAAAACCAGGGTGGTTGGGTGGTGCAAGGGAGAACTATTGTTCTCTGTTATACAGTTTAGTGCCTATGTTACTGGAAGTTGGTGATTCCATCTAGTTGGTGCTGGAACACTTAGGGAGTTGGTGCTTCCTTCTAGTGGGTGCTAGAGAAACCAGGGAGTTGGTGATTCCTTCTAGTGGGTGTTAGAGAAACCAGAGATTTGGTGCTCTCAGCAATTTGCAACTTGCAAAACAGATATGGTAGCCTCACAATGAGTTAGTTCTCATAAGAATGATAATGTACAGAAAATAAAGATTACCTATCATATCAAGAAGAAGAGGTTTTTACCCTTTATGGGTTTCCTCAGGAAATATTTGTCTCTGTATATTTCATGTGTGTGATTGATTTTGAATGTTCTATTTCTTACCTCCTTGCATTATTGTGATTTTCATTGAGTGCTCTGTAAAGAGTTTAAAGGAAGCATAATTGTTTAAGCATGGTAACAATTGATTCACCCCCCCCCCCCATCTCAGTTGTTCAACATTTGGTATCAAAGCAAGTTCCATTTATTTAAGGGTAGATCCTAGAGCTTAAACATGACTAGCCATGGAGGAACTTCAACCAATAAGTCTCCCCTGTTCAATGGAACAAACTTTGGCTTCTAAAAATTTAGAATGAGAACCTACATAATGGATTTAGGTGCAGATGTATGGGATGTGGTAGAGACTGGTTATGTAAAGCTAGTTGTATTAGCTTCCAAGGATGAAAATCTAGAATTCATCTTCAACACAAAGGCTATGAATGTTATTCTGAGTGGGCTTGCAGAAGCAGAATTTGTAAAAGTTATGCACTTAGAAACTGCCAAAGCAATGTGGGACAAACTCATTAGCAGCTATGAAGGTAATGAGAAGGTAAAGGATGTCAAGCTTCAAACCTACAGATTACAGTTTGAACAACTAAATATGAATTAGGATGAGACAGTTAATAAATTTTTCTTAAGAGTTTAGGAGATTTTGAATTCCATCAAAGGTCTTGGTGAGAAGATGGAAGACGTATTACTAGTTTAGAAGATATTAAGATCTCAGTCTGATAGATTCAATCCAAAAGTTTTTGCAATAGAACAATTGAATGATCTTAAGACTCTATTTATTGATCAACTCCTAGGAACTCTAACTTCCTATGAAATGAGGATTAGTAAATATAAATCTACCACTAGAGAAGCATCATTTAAAGAAGACAAGAATGAGGATTCTAAGGCTGGTGAAATTGAAGAAAAATTTGTGAGAAGACTAAAGAAAGGATCAGGCAAGTACCAAGGCAATTTCCCTTCAAATGTTTTAACTATGGAAAGATAGGTCACTTTGCATCTAAGTTTCCACACAAGCAGAAGGACTAGAAATTTGAAGGAGAAGAGAAGTACAAACCCAAGAGATTTGGCAAAAAGAAAATTTTATGTGTAAACAATGGTGACTCTTCAGAAGACACAGATAGTGACTCTTCCTATGAAGATAAGGTAAATGAATTCATGCTTATAGACAAAGACGATTATGATAATAAAATCAAAGGAAGTGATGCTAATGATGAAGAAGTTGTGGTTGACTTGGAAGGAGAGATGATCAGTGCTTTGGAAGAGAATGACATACTCTGATTTAAGAAGAGAAAGAAAAAACAATCGCTGATACAGTTCAAGAAAGGCAGTAAAAAACTCGATGAAGACTTTGCCCTGCTAAAAGTGGAATTAGAAGAGGAAAAGAAAATCAAATACATTCTGAAACAACAATTATCAGAAAAGAAGGCAAGATGTGAAGCTCTGGAAGAAGAAGTAGTGAAAACTTGGAAAGAGATTGAGAAGTTTCAAGCCTTGTATCATCAGAATTTGTCAAGTATCAAAGCCTCAAAAGGATTAACCACCATTCTGAATCAACAAAGGAATCCAAAGTTGAAAACTGGTTTGGGTTATAAAGAGGGATCAAGTAGTGGTCATCCAAGCAACAAAGAACCCATCAAGTTTGTCAAATCTACAACCAATGACAACAACAAACTTGCATAAACAAAAGAAGATAATCAACCGCTCATGAGGAGTAAAGAAAAAGGTGCCAAAACTGAATCTGTAGAAAAAATAAATAATACGCCCTCTGCTCAAGGAAATCATCATCATGGAAGAAATCGACCTGCTCAAAGAAGACAACCATTTTCCAGGTACAAAGATTTGTTCTATGGATATTGTTTCTACTGTTTTAAATTTGGCCACAAAGTTGTAAATTGTTCCTTAAGATTTATACATGAGCAATCAAGACACCCAAGGAATAAATATCTTCCACAATAGAGAATGAGACATCCAAGTAACAAAAAACCACGGATTGAAAATTGTCAAATTAATTTTAGAGACATGCAACTGAGGTCAAGAAATAATAAACAGTCAATGAGTAGACAACACTTCAACAATCACTTTGACCTATTGAACAATGAGCTTGAATATTATAACTGCCACAAATTCAGCCACAAAGCTACAAAATTCCATCTGAAGAATTACAAAGCAGATCCAAGGATAAATCTCTTAGCTAGAAAGTCCAGCACATGGAAAAAGAAATATAGTGAAAAATGTGGTCTAATACTTTCAACTCAAAAACAAAAGGACTCTTGGAATATAGACAATGAATGTTCCAAGAACATGATTGGAGACAAGGATAACCTTTTCCTTATAAGTAAAAGCAAAACAGGAAATGTGATCTTTGAAAATGATGAACCAGGTAAAATCAAGAGTAAAGGGATGGTGAGTTTGAGTAATGGAAAAGGAAATTCTCAAGATGTTTTGCTTGTAGATGGTCTAAAACATAATTTTCTTAGTACAAGTCAAATGTGTGACAGAGGCTGTGAAGATGTGTTCACGTCCAAATATTGTAAGGTGAAAAATGTAAACTCGGGATAAGTGGTGGCTAAAGGCATAAGGACAGATAATTATGTTGATATTGAATCCTCCCATGCAAGAAAAAAATAAGTAGAAGAAGAATCATGTCATAAGTCGGAAGCAGAAGTTGTGAAGGTTGAGAATTCAAACACCAAAATCAAGTTCATGAATAGCTCCATGACCCTGGATGAGATCTTGGATAGTCAGAGATCACCAAATGAAAAATCCAGTCTTGGATACAACAAGGAAGAAATCAATACTCCTAACAAGTCTAACACAGGTCCTTCATTTGTAAAAAGTGAAAGCAGGTATGAGAGTGTTTGTAATGGTTTTTTTCTTGTGATTCATATGGTCATAAAAGTCTTGAACTATAGGCATCATGGAAGAAAAATGAAATTTTTGTAATAGAAGATCAGAGAAGAGTGACAGGGGGAGTCATTCAGTTATGACAAGAAAAGGTTGATGAAGGAGTCACGGTAAGAGAGGTGAGAAATATTGAGTCTGTTATAGAGGACACAGCTGAAGTTGAAGATGAATAGGTCCAAGAATAAGAAGGAGAATATTGTGAGTTAGATACAAATACTCTGTAGAACTCAAATATGTATTGGTTGAATATTTTATACCTCCAAAAAATACTACAACAATTCAGGGGGAGCATGTTTTCTTTGAAATTGATGTCAAAAGGGGAGAAAAGGAGTGGTCTAGATGCTATAGTTTGAGAATAGCACAGCCTTCAGGGTTGCCATTAGTTCCAAAGGGGGAGATTGTTGGCATGTTTATAGGCAGAGTATGCTTGTCATTGATGGAAAGAACAACAATGACGATGACATGATTACAATCAGAGTGTTCTTGTCATTGATGACAAGATCAGAGTGTGCATCGATGGAAAAATAGGAACAACGTAAGCTTAGGTGAAGAAGAAAATAGTATGCAAAGATCAAAGCTCAGGAGAGATAGTGTTATGAGATGTGCAGACAAGATCCCATACATCAATTCTCACAGAAGGATCAAAGGTTGTGTCTCGCAGAAGGATCAAAGGTAAGCTCAGGTGAAGAAGCAAACAATGTGAAATCCAAGCTCAGAGAGGAATAGCGCATAGTTGCATGCAGAGCGCAAGTATGCGCCAAGGCTGAGGTTAATTCCATTACCAATTATTAGGAGAGATAACATTCTTAGAAATGTAGACAGGACCCAAAGTCATCATGACTCACAGAACCTTTGACACTTAGAGATTTGATAAATCCAAAGCTCAAGAGGAGGAGCGACAGTGGTCATTGGATCACCAATCCTGAATACCCGATGTTCGTTAGATCAGAGTCCAGTGAACATAGGAAGCAAAGAGGAGAAGTATCAATTTGATCAGTTGGATCTGAGTATTGAGGACCAATAGTCATCTTATCTAGTATAACTGTGAAGGGGATAAGGCCGAGAGCCATCCTCCAACTTTGCGAAACATGAAGCCCCAATAAGATCTGGATCGTTGGATCATAGAAGGATGTGGTCCGTTGATCTGGAGCGGGTTTCGAAAAATCAGAATTCGGAAGAAGGGACTTGAGTAGTCCTCCAACTTGGAAAAATGTGAAATCCCAAAATTGATCACAATTGTTGATCAAAGGGAGAACAAGGACCGTTGATTTGAGAAGGACACGTGGTAGACTACGTCAGCAAGGACACATGGCGCAATCAAACAATGACAAGTGTCAAGTTGATTTGGCATTTCAGGTACATGGAAATCAAAAATATGAGTGACACGTGGTAGTTTCTCGACTCATGAAACATCATCAAGTGACACAAGAGTTATGTCACTCTGGGATTTTTACCACCAGTACTCGTCCAAAGACCCAAAGCCCCGAAGGTCAAAGTCCTAGAGCGGAGGATAGTCGTTGGATTTAAGAGGACATGCATTAGTGGTGTCATCTCCGGGAAAAAGCAAAGGAAGGATGAACGAGAGTTTGAGAATTGAAATCTCTGAAGTCCAGAGACACGAAGGATATCTTGACTATTGATCCAAGAGGGACACACGTCATTGGATCATGGACTCCGGGTGAAATTCTCTAGGAGAAAACGAGAGTCTGAGAATTGAAAGTCCCGAAGGCCAGACTCGTGGAGGAGATCTTGATCGTATTAAGGAGGATAGGTGTTAGAAGATCTTCCATTCCGAAAGATATCCAATCAACAACAACAGGGTTGGCTCACATTCAAACACCCAACATGCAAAGTCGTGATTTGAACACAACTGTCTATTGAGGAATGTCGTGGGTCATTGATGAGGCACAATGAAGTTCGCAAGCTCGCGAAACATGAAGCGCTCAAATTCGCGGTCCATTGTCATAGCCAAGGTTACATAGGTGAAAGTTAAGAGAGGATTTATCTTGTTGCTAAGCTCCACTTTGTAGATAACGAGTCAGGAAAATCGAGGTGACTCGCAGTGATCACCCGAAATGCGAAATCGTGAAATGAATTTTCGAATAGGGTTGTGGTCACAACCATTGGTCACATGAAGCTCGTATCCAAAGGTCATATCATGAAATGGATCCAACGCTCACTAAATAGAAATCAGGAAGTGCCTTTTGGATAAACTCTTGGTCATCGTCGGTGGTCATGCGAAGGATGGGGCTTAGAAGCCAAAGAATCCATATTTGACCGACTGTAACTAACAGAGAAGACGAAGAGTCTCAATTTCTAAAGAAGCTAAGGAATCTCAGCATAACGCCTAGTGAGGATGAACGCATGGAGCTAACCTCCAGGGATGACGAGGATTTTCCATGATGATCAGGAGATGGCTCGACGTAAGAAAAGCATGCAGAAAAGAGAAGTGAAGTAATCATGTTGTCGAGCTATGCAGGATAAAGGAAGAGATATAGTGAACAACCTGAAGGGGAGAACAATGACGTTGTGAAGAGCATGTAGAGGTATTGCACATGAAGGATGCAAAAGGTGCACATAGAGTATAAAAATGCAGAACATAGAAGAGATGGTTGTTGTTGTTGAGAGTGATTCATGCGGTTAGAAGCATGCATCGTATAGGAGAAGAAGCATAGAATAAGAAAGGAACATAAATGAATATCTGAGAGAAGAACAGAAATCACAGCAGACCCGAGGAGAGAGACATTGATACAGGTAGAGAAAAGTAGTGTAGCAGAACATTGATGAGACTAGTAACCATAGATAAATGTTGTATCACTATGATAAAGTTGTAAAAAGAAAATATTTATATTTCAGGGTGGTTGGGAGGTGCTAGGGAGGATTGGTGTACTTAGAGTTTCAAGTGGGTGCTTGAACACAGGGATTTGTAGCCATAAAAACCAGGGTGGTAGGGTGGTGTAAGGGAGAACTATTGTTCTTTGTTATACATGTCGGTGCCTGTGTGATTGGAAGTTGGTGCTTCCATCCAGTTGGTGTTGGAACACTTAGGGAGTTGGTGCTTCCTTCTAGTGGGTTCTAGAGAAACCAGGGAGTTGGTGCTTCCTTCTAGTGGGTGCTAGAGAAACCAGAGAGTTGGTGTTGTCAGCAAGTTGCAGCTTGCAAAATAGAGGTGGTAGCCTCACAATAATTTGGTGCTCATAAGATTGATAATGTACATAAAATAAAGATTACTTATCATATCAATAAGTAGAGGTTTTTACCCTTTATGGTTTTCCTCAGGAAATATCTGTCTCTGCATATTTCATGTGTGTGATTGATGTTGAATGTTCTATTGCTTACCTCCCTATATTATTGTGATTTTCATTGAGTTCTATGTAAAGATTTTAAAGGAATAATAATTGTCTAAGCACATTAACAACTGATTCAACCCCCCCCCCCCCC
>ML782078.1:427332-459577 GCA_009831015.1 Picea engelmannii | reverse complement strand
CCCCCCCCCCCCACCCAAACGGGTAGAAAGGAATTTATGGTTCACCACCAGACCGTTGGACCGCGCCATAATGGACAAAACAGAGTTAATGAAGGCTTCTCAACTATTGCAAGCAATCTGTTTCCAAGTTATCTATTTATCCTATCGCTCCATGCACCGAGAACACTTTTCTAACCATGAATCTGAGCCCACGGACTTTTTGATTTTACACAGCGATCATTGCATTGTTGCCTTCTATCCTATTGCAGTCTCTAAGTTACTCCTCGAACCCGAAGAGTTCCAACCCCGAGCGTGTATGTCAGACAAGTTCAGCTTTGCAGAGAGAGTTATCGAAGAATTTCTGATCGACCTCATGACTGAAAGAGTTTTGTCGATTTCTACAGGTGTACAAGCATCATCAACAAGAGGAATACAAGCCTCTCTGTCAACTGCTCACGAATCGGGGCCATCCCGACCATCAGTAGAGAAGAGAACCAAGCATAAAGATGACCTAGAAAATGCGAAGTTGATTCCATCCATATTGCTCGATTACATCCTGCCTCTACCTGGTGCAGTGAATTGTGATAGTGTGCCAAGAGACTTCGAGTACACTATGGTCATTTCGTACCTCCTGAAGGGGATACACGTAGTTTGAGCAGAGTAGGATAAGATCACAGCATTGAAGTTCATCGAATTCAAACTCAAAGATTGAAATATCTATGGTATGCTCACCCCATACAAGTACCTAACTAGAACAAAAGGGAAGAACTTGAATATCATCCCTCAATCGTGGACGATGAACCTCGCGCAATCCACCCTGTTAAATGTCATGAAGATCCCACACTTCAGAAGACACCAGGAAGTCAACTCCTTTGTCAACCTAATATTGTTGTGTTACCATGGAGGCTACTCATGGCTAGAATGCCACACTACAGTTGACCCAAGACTGGTCCACAAGATCACGGGATTGAGTATGCAAGGACTCGACCTGTAGGACTTTTATCAAAGAAAAGCCGCAGATAGTGCCCTAGCACAGAAAATCAAGGATACATATGGTGAGGTTGAGAAGGGAACAAGAGGCTACAAGGTAGCTTCCATCCAAAGTGGCACAGTGTGCCTCACATTTCAACTAATAGCTGGAAATTTAGTAAGGAAGAACCGACCTACGCAGGTCACCGGCTTTGTCATTGACCTCACAGGAAGTGCGCGGAAGGCCTACAGATGAACTGGGTGAAGTCCCTAGTTAACCAGTTGGAACTAGATTTTTGAGAAGCACGGGATTAGGGTTATGAATTTCATTTCAGCTGGCTCTTGGTCCTTAATACATTTGTTGCCTGGGAGATGCCAGAAGGATCAACCTTCCCAGACATAAAGTCGTTTGAATCGCTTGCCATGAGGTTCGCTACCCTGTGGTATTCAACTGATATGAACAAACAGTGGCAATTGAACACTATGTTTCATACATACTACCTCCAGCTAAAGCAAGCCATCGAAGTCGAGCCTCACATGACTCTAAACACCCTATAGAAGTTCCGACCACTAATTAATTTCAGCGCAGATCTGCACTTTATCTACATTACAACACAAGAAGATGAACATAAAGAGAAGCTCCAGTGATATTACAAAATCACAGAAGAAATCCTTGAGGAGATCACCAAGGAATGGTCCACTAACCTCCTTATCCATGCCAACCCTATAGAGATATATGATATTGACTGCCCAGAGGACACTCATAAAGAACAGAATACACCTGGAACCAGCAGACAGAAGAAGATTGAGGAGGTCCAAAACTTAAGCAACACCTCAGGGAATACTACTTCCATGTCACCTGACCGAGGGGGTGGTGATGAAGTAGAAGCTAAACAGAGACTAGGTGAAGTAACACCGCCCAGAGACAAGGTTGACCCTTTGAAGAAGAGGAAGGTTTCCCCCCCGAAACCTTATTCCCAGAAGAAATCGAAAGCCTCCATGACCAAGATGCAGACTGTCCTCACCTCCGATGACTTTGACTTCATCATTGCAGCCCTCAATGATGGTTCACTAGAGATAGTAGAGAAACAAGGAGAAAAGCAGGAATAAATGTATGATAGGATTTAAGTCAAACTTTGAGGGGTACAGCAGGCCCTTCAGTCCATCTGCACAATCTCCACTACACCTCTGCAATCGAGAGAACTAGATTTGGGAGATGATCCAGCCCAACTCCACCGACTAGCTGATACAGTCGAAGCTCACCTTCGACGAGCACAAGAGGAAACAGAACAAGCCACCCAGGCTTTGACACAAGTACAAGAAGTACTTGTAGAACAACATCGAGCTACAAAATAGGAAAATATTGCTTTCCAAGCAAAGTTCGATGAAGAAAAAGCACAGATACAGCAAGGAAAAGAACAGTTGCTCGCAGAGAAACTCGAAGTGAAAGAAGTGGTCAGCAGAGCACTTCATTCTATGACAGTTGTAGAAATAAAGGTAGAGGATCGAGTCATGCAGAAAGTGGAGAATCTCACAGAATTTATCCAGCAGCTACAACAATGCATAGCAGACTTAGATCTCTGCGCAGTACCCGCAACTCAATGCGATGTAAGGGATCAAAGAGAAGCAATTTCCTGAAGCGTATTTGAGAGAATAAAATCCCTTGCTATGGAATGTAAGCAAATTATTGATCGCAGCACCCAGAACTACGAGCAACTCACAGAGAATCCAAAACTGAAGGCACTGGAGTCGCAGCTCTAAGAGGTGAAGTATCAAGCCGAAACGATACAAGCGCAGGTGAAGCCCCTATCAGCTGTGGAAAGAATGAAGTGATCCAAGGAGAAGCACACTGCCCAACAACAGATCCACACTATCTAGAGTAGAGTTATAGAAGAAACTCATAGGCTCCAACCTTTACAAGATAAGGCTTATCAACTGTTCACAGAGGTCGAAGACCGAGGAGCATATCTGGAGAAAGTTGTCACTGCAGTTGAACAGCGCCTAGAGGGACCTGTCAAAGACGCAGTCATCCAAGAGTTCATTGAACAGGAGGCCAAGGAACAGCAGCAATTCAAAGCAACTCGAGCTATGCTTGAGTCTTTTGAAGCAGAACTACCCAGATCAGAGTGAATCGAGACAAGTCACAAGTGAGTGTTGGGGGCCTATTTTCCCTTGACCAAGTTTTCAGAAATCCTTGGTCAAGTTTGACCTATTTTGGGACTTCGACAGGCTGTCAAAGGTGAAGCGCAAGAAGAAGCAAAGATCGTGGGATCTCGGCCCCTTTTTGGGTCATTTTTTGGGATTTGGGATTATGTAACGGGTATGGGATTTCGGCCCATGGGTTTACCCATGTTTAGGCCTATTTTGTAAAGTATAAATAGATGCTAGACGATGTAGTGAATATATAGATGAGATATGAACGGCTAAATGATAGATCTATGTGATTGAAGGATTGTAAGTGCTTTGTGCATACTGTGTGAGACTTGCAGAGCTACATGCAAGTAATTGTAAGAATTCTTGGTGATTTACCCTAGCTCAAAGAAGAAGGATATGGCGGAGTGCACGCAGATCTCCTATCTTCTGCAGAGTAGGATTTGGATGCTATGTTCCTGTAAGAAGCTTGACAAAGATAATAGAAAATAAGAGTTGGTGGACATAGCCCCAGGGTGGGGGTAAACCACGTATATGTTGTGTTTCTCTTCTTTGTGCAATGTATTTATGTGTTTATGTCTTTGCTTGCTAAGTTCTTTGATACAGATAGATAGATATATTTATGCTTTGTGCTAATGATGTATAGGGATGTTAGATCTGAACTATGTAAATGTTATTAGTGTTTGAATCTACTAGATCTAATCTACCTCTCTATGATAAGTGCTTAGATACATCAGATCTGAATGAATGACGTGATGCTTTGTTTTATCTACGGAGTAGATAGTGTTTAAGTATTGATGAACGGTCGGTGCTAAGTGCTCTATTAAGTATTACAATCATAGATATGTGTTCCAGCTAAGGTTGCAGACACCTGAGTCCTGCATCCACCCCTTCCTCTACCTTGGGTGAGACTTCATCTGCTTTGCAGGTGTTTCCAAAAGGGCCAGTAGTTAGGGTTTTGTTGGTGCATTATTGTAGCATTGAACCCTGGGTCTGCACTTGTTCCAACAATTCATTTGCTTTATTCACATCGTAGATCAAACCCTAAGTACATATCGACGCAATAACAATGACAAAATATACATCGCACTTAGCATCTGAAGTTAGATCTAACACATCCAACATAGACAAAGCACTAAGCATTCATAGATCTATCTATCATTCATAATAATCAATGCACTATGCATATCTACAGCATAAATATCACAGCACAAAGAAAACCATCAACACATGATATATGTGGTTCACCCCAGTGTGGGGCTACGCCCACCAACTTCTTCTTCTTCTTTATTAGGCTTCAATATCTTACATTTTTCTGCTCCTGTGCACTAATCCATAGATCCAAGATTCGCACCAGACAGGTGATTTGTGTATTGCACACCAGATCCACCTTCCCAAAATCAGGTCAAGGCACAGAGCCAACTCCTCTACTAATCACAGAGCCTTACATACATGGTATGTTGCACAAAGAAACTCATAACTACTTAGCCACTTATGCACTCAGCTACATGCTACTTTGCTTGCACTAAGCACACTTTGCTACCTCCTCATTAAATTCATTCCTATATATACTTTTACATCCCTTACAACAAGTCCTAATCATGGTTAAACCCATGGGTCGACATCCCAAAACCCTAATACAAAAACCCTAATGAACCCCTTGTTGGGTCCACAAAATAAGTGATATCCTGCAACCTCAGCTCCACCTAGGTGCTCCATCTTCGACCAACCCATCAATGTCCAAAAAGGAGTCAAACATGACTAATGTTTCCTCAAAACTTGGTCGAGGGCCAACAGACCCCCAACACTCACTTGTGACTCGTCCCGACTCACTCAAATCTGGGAAATGATACTTCAAAGGCCTCGATCTTAGCTCGAGATACCTCAACCTGCTAATTCACCTCAACCTCCTGCTCAACGATATCCTGGAGTACTTTCTCGGTAATAGGCCCTTCCAGGAATTTTTCCACTATCACAACCACTTGGTCTAGCTGCGAGCCTTGTCCTTTGATCTCTTCAAAAATCATACAGGCTTCGTCCTGCACCAGTTATAGCCTCTATGTGACCTCCATGACTCTGCCCTAGATGGGACTAATCTTCTACTGGACCACACGTTTTTCTTGTGATCTCTTAATTCTCTTGATTGCAGTGAGCAACTTCATCTGCGCTTAACCTGTCATTGCCTGTTGCTGCACCTCCTGTAGTTGTGCTTCCAACTTCCTAAGCTCTGGGTCTTCCATGAGGAATTCATAGGTCTGTGAACTATCGTTGCTTAGTTTCTTTCATTCTGAGACGAGGACTTTGATCCATTCCACTGCACTCTTAGAGGCTTCCTCCATCTGGTTGTGAACTTCCTGCAGACTGCTAGGTACTTCTTGAAGCTTCAACTTCGTTACTCTTGCTTGAAGTTGTTGGATGGCCTCAGCAAGCTTCGTTACTTGAAATTTAACTGCCTCATGTTCTTCCTATGCCAAGCCTGGCATAGAGCGAAGTGTTATGTTCACTACTTCCTTGATTGCAGTCTTCTTTGTAAGTAGCTAGTCCTTTTCCCTCTGTATCTTTGCCTTGTCTTCCTCAAGCATCGCCTAGAACGCATCCTTCTCATTTTCATAAGTGGTCACACATTACCTCGCAAATCATAGTTGCTCCAAGATTTCTTCTTTATCTTTCTTTAGGGCTTCTATAGCCTTCTCTTTATCCTCTTGGAATCGCTAAAATCAAGCCTCTATTGCATCTGCAAGTATTCGAAGTTGGGCAAGTTCATCCCCCAAATCTGTAGTCTCTGACGAGGAACGCGTAGTAGGGACTGCACGAACTGAACGAATAGCTTCTCGTACTTCGCTCAGCTCCCTTTCTATCCTGCTATATAGTTTTTCCTGCTTCACTCCATATCTCTGCAGGATGTCCTCAGAAGCATCCTCCATTTCTTCGAAGACTAGGCTTATATCATATTCTATGAGGGTGGCCTCCATCTAGGGTTTACTGGTGCGGGTCTTCTTTCTTGCTGAAGGTTTCTGCGGAGAACCCTTCCTCTTCTTCTGTGTTTCTATCTCGGTAGGGGGGTCCTTCGGTGGCATAACTTCACCTTCTCCTTTCTTTTCTCCTTCTTCTGCTCCTCCTTCTTGATTTACCTCATCTCCTCCTCCCCATGCGAGCAATCCAGGCCCACTTTCCTCTGAGTCATTGTCCTCTTTGTCAATCTCTATGTCTTGGACTTCCTCCTTTTTCATCTTCTTGTTCATGCTAGTTTGTCCGTCATGATCGACTCAGGTGACCAAGGGGCTTCCGATGATGTCAGGGTCAGAGAATTATGCATCATCAACCGGTACAAGGAACTCTATCAGTCACTCCTTCATGATATCCTCCATGTCTTCGTCGGTCAGCTTGTAATAGTACTGCAATTCCTCCTTGCTCTCATCCTTGCACATAGTGATATATATATAATGTCGATCTGCATGGAACTTAGCTAGTGTTATGTACTAGTGCAAGGTTCAGTGTTATGTACTAGTGCAAGGTTCATGGTGTCATGTGAGGGATCGATTCTATGGAAACCTTCAACTGCTAATAGTAGGCGTGGAACACTAGGTTCGACTGCAACTGCTTTGACATGTCATTTGTGTACCATAGAGTGGAGAACTTTGAGGCCAATAGCTCCAAAGGTTCTATCTCCAGGAAGACATCTCCTTCCAGCATTTTTCAAGCGAAAAATGTGATCAACACAAGAAACCAACTAAAATGGAACTCGTATCCTTGATCTTGCGCTTCACGACATTCTTTCTCGATCTTGTTGATGAGGTAGCTCGCCCAGTTCATTTTTATCCCCTCCACGCACTTCCCTGCGAGGTCCACCACAAACCTGGTGACCTGCATGGGGAGGTTCTTTCTAACGAGCCTGTCAGCTATAAGTTGGCAAGCAAGGTGCACTATGCCATCCTCGATAAAGCCTAGCTTGTAGCGTCGCCTTCCCTTCTCAACTTTGTTGTATGCATCCTTTATGCGCTATGCCAGGGAGAGATCTGAAGTCTTCCCTAGGTAGAAATGTTGAGGGTCGGGTCCCTGCATGCTCAGTCCTGTGATCAGGTGGATCAGTGTTGGATCCACAGTAATGCGCATGTCAAGACACATGTATCCTCTGTGATAGCATGACAAGAGTAGTTTAACGCAAGCGTTAACCTCTTCATGTCAGCCAAAGTGAGGAATCTTCATGACATTCAATATTGTGGAATACGCGAGATCCTTAATCCACAGCTAGGAGACTATGTGAGGCTTTGTCCCAGTCATCTTCATCAAATATTTATGTGGTGCGAGCATTGCATAGTTCTTTCTATCTCCAAGGTTGAAATCATTATTCTTCAAGGATGGGATCTGTCCCAACTGGCTTCCTTCTATGCATATCCCCTTCGGGATGTACGTGGTGATCAATGTATACTCGAAGTCTCATGGAATTTTGTCGTGATTAACTGCGCCAGCCAAAGCCGGGATGTAATCAGGTAAGATCAACAGGATCTGCTTCGCATTAGCCAAATCGTCGTGATGCTTACTTCGCTTCTCAGTAGCAGGGTTAGTACATTTCGAGCGACATCCAGTCGAAGGGAAATCCTGCAGTCCCTTGGTCAATGATGCTTGTACTCCCTAGGACATAGCTTTATCATCCATAAACTTCTTCAGAACTTATTCAACGGATTTCTCTAGCTCGGTGTGCTCGGACAACATTGTCACTGTTAACAAATAAGTCGAGGTAGGTGAACGGATAGTGGGGTAAACTACAGATGGTGAGTTCTGATAGCACATTTCAACACACACAATTACTTTGTTTCCTGTCTCAGATAATCACGAGTAGCAAAAAGTGGTCCTGGCGCAGCGTCCAACGTGTTAAATAAGAAAGCGTTGTAATGGATTCCTCCAACGGACACGAATTCCTCAATCAGTACGAATCAGTTTGTTGTGGCGTGGTCTCAATGTCCCAAATGCGTTCTATTCACCCATAAATGTGTTTCTAGTCATTCGGAGCGTCATTCTAACGGTCAAGGCACCTCCAACGATCATATAGCTTTTCCATGGTGAAGTCCCATTCTGCGCAGTTCTGTTGTTTTGGCGAGGTTCAGAGCCTGTAAGCCTACCTCCTGTGAAGTCTTATTTGGGACTTCTTGTAGTTTTTCTAACTTGGCTTTCTTCTTACTGATCTTCCTTTCCTTCTTTCCTGTGATCTGATTCTCTGGATTCTTCTTTCCATTCCTATTCTTATCTTATCTTGTCATAGTAGCTTCGCATTGTTGATGTGCTTTCAAAGGGTTCAAAGGTAATAACTCTTTTCTTACTAACTCCAGGGTGGGTATTCTTCTTTCTTATGTAGATAGGTCCTTCAAACCTTCTTGCGTTCTTTCACCCTTGAGAGTTAATTCTCTTGTGTTTTGTTGCTTCGACTCAACTTCTTGTTCTTCCATCAGTCGATCTATTCTTCTAGCTATGAGATCCCTTAGTTCTTTCTTTTTCTTTTCTGTAGCTTCTTCCTGTGATTTCCTTCTAATTTGATCCTCCTTGATCCAAATATTTCCTAAAAAAAGAGGAAAAGGGGTGTTGTTCTCAACAAACCTAATAACTTCAAATTCTTCTTGAGTCGATGTTCCATGGATGATAACAAGTACCTTAGTAACTCTTCCAGATAGGGTTATCATATTTCCTTTGAACAAGCCTATTCTTCCCAATGAAGGTACCACAGTAGGCTTCCCCAAAATTTCCCAAGTTCTTTATGTCATGATATTCACTTGTGTCTCCTCATCCAGGACACAGTATATGTCGAAGTCTCCTATTCTTGTATCTATGCATTGTTTTTCTTTCATGATCTCTAGTAAACTGATATATTTTTTATTATTCATTGCTTCTTTTAATTGTACTAACATAGTCTGATATTTCTCTGATTCTTTCTCTTTATGATTCTCTAATATGCTCTTATTCTCTTGACTCATGTTCATTCTTTCAAATTTAGCAATCATCCTTGGGCAATCCTCAACCTCGTGACCAAAAATTTTACAACAAATACAAATAGGACCTACACCAGGTCATTCCTTAGCATTGAGCAAGATGTCCCAGTCTCCTGCAGTTATAACATAATGTCAATCCTCTCTTTCTCTTGTAAGTTCCCCAACTTTTCTTGTACTGCGCACTAGGATCACAGTGTTGGACCTACAATCTGCAAAAATTATTTCTAGGTTCCTCATCCACTTATTAGTCCAAAAAATATTTCTATGCATAGGAATAACATATCTTTCTCTAGTTCTATCAAATTTATTTAGATCAATTATTTCTTCTAACTATACCCTAGCTTTCAAGCTAGGAAAAAATCTATCGAACATACCTAGATTCATGCTTCCGAAATAGAAATTTCCACTTATCTTATTCTATCTAAGCACAAAGATTTACCTCTTTCAATATCTTACCTCTTTTTCTTCAGATTGGGTCTCTTTCTTAGCACAGAGTTTCACAAGTCAAGTAGAGTATTCTGCACTACAACAACAAATCTACGCACATACATTCTCTTTTCTTCCAGTTCCCAACAATCACACTTTCAAGTCCTGGCAACGGAACCATTTGTTGGTATAGGGGAAGACCCAGGGTTCAACGCTTCAACAACGCACCAACAAAACCCTAACTATCGGCCCTTTCGGCAACACCTGCGAAGCAGGCGAAGTCTCACCCGAGGTAGAGGTAGGGGGGTTACAGAACTCAAGTGTCTGTAACCAAGATGGGACACATATATGTGACTATAACACTTCATAGAGTACTTAGTAACAACACAGATTAACTCATTTGCTTTATTCACATCACAGATCAAACCCTAAGTAGATATTGACACAGTAATAATGAAAAAATATACATCGCACTTAGCATCAGAAGTTAGATATAACACATCCAACATAGACAAAGCTCTAAGCATTCATAGATCTATATATCAATCATAATAATCAATGCACTAAGAAGATCTACAACATAAATATCACATCACAAAGAAAACCATCAACACATGATATACGTGGTTCACCCTAGTGTGGGGCTACATCCACCAATTTTTTCTTCTTCTTTATTAGGCTTCAATCTCTTACATTCCTCTGCTCCTATGCACTAATCCATAGAGCCAAGCTTCGCACTAGACAGGTGATCTGCGTACTGCGCACCAGATCCACCTTCCCAAAATCAGGTCAAGCCACAGATCCAACTCCTCTACTAAGCACAGAGCCTTACATAAAAGGTTTGTTGCACAAAGAAACTCAAAACTACTTGCCTCTTTCACTTAGCCACTTATGCACTCATCTTTATGCTAGTTTTCTTTCACTAAGCAGACTTCGCTACCTCTTCATTACAATCATTCCTATATATACTTTTACATCCCTTACAACAAGGCATCATCATGGGTAAACCCATTGGACGACATCCCAAAACCCTAATTAAAAAACCCTAATGAACCCCTTGCTGGGTTCACAAAATAAGTGAGATCACGTGATCTCAACACCGCCTGGGTGCTCCATCTTCGACCAGCCTGTCAATGTCCAAAAAGAGGTCAAACCTGACCAATGTTTCCTCAAAACTTGGTCGAGGTCCAACACTTGTTAACAATATACATCAATGATTGGTAATCAAGTGGTTTATACCATGTTCGACATCAAAAAATCTGCTCACATGGATAGATTCATACTATTTTCGAGATCGATGCAAAGACCCTGGGAATGGTCCTTTGTTACGTGCCTTACCCAGGTTGCGATGAATATTGTCTGAGTACTTGGAATATTCCAGTATGATCATCATGTTGGTGATGTCACTGATATATATGGTGTCACATAGATCCACTTTGTATTGGTTTGTGGCTATGTTTTGTCATATCGTAGCTCCACTATATATTCTTTCATTCCTATGATCTGATTGAGTCATGGAGATATGGATCCACGTTGTATATTTGGTGGCCATATCCTTAGTCAGTGATTTCATGTATCCGTAGTGTATTGGTCAGTGGCCATGCCTTGAGTCAGTTTATTCCAAGCATGGGTATGCCTACATTGAGGATGATACATACATGTTGTTTGATTTTTGTTTGCAGCTTTTGTCTAGCTCTCTTATTCAATTGCCCTTTCCACACATATTTTTAAATTTTTTTGGCCATCATATTTTCTTCTGACCTCACACTTTAGGGGGAATCTATTACTCACCTAAATGTCACACCACTAAAAGTTGAATTTAAGTGTCATAAGTGTCATATGCACCTTACTAAGTGTCTCATTCACTTTATCAAGTGTCGTATGAAACTTACTAAGTGTTGCATGCACTTTAGCAAGTGTCATATGCACTTTACTAAGTTTCGTATGCACTTTGTTGGCATAGGGGTAGACCCAGGGTTCAACTCCAAGAGTGCACCAACAAGACCTAACTATTGGCCCTTTCGGAAACACCTGTGAAGTGGATGCAATCTCACCCAAAGTAGCTATGGGGGGGTTGCAGGACAAAGATGTCTACAACCAAGGGGATATCAAGTGGGTCTAATACAAGAGAAACACATCAGTTATATGTCACTTATTAGCCCAGATCTATTCTACACAACTATCTATCAGATCTAACATGGTAATGTACTAACGGTATACCAAATGACAAAGAACAGAGCATCAATCACACACAACACAAAATATATGTGGTTCACCCTCTCTCTAGGGCTATGTCCACAGAACTGTGCTTTATAATATATTAAGATGAAGCATACAGTTCTTGTCTGTGCTCTCAGCTAGCAGATATTTTTCCTCCTTCTCTCTATCTCTCCCCTTCCTGTGCACCCAGATGTAGGACTGATCTTCACACCCAGCTAAATATCTTACAATACCAGAAGGCTCTTACACTTAGCACTTCTCTCTCACACACAATAATCACTCATGCCAATAACAAAAACTAGAAAGAACCCTCTTCCCTAATCTAGGTTCTTATTTATACATTACAATCACTCAACAATAGCCTTAGGCCAAAACCTAGGTGTCAAAGACCTAGATACCAAAACCCTAGGTGTCCAAAATCCTAGGTCAATTTGTCCCACATTTTTAGGGCTTCGTCGGCCTATCTTTCCTTCCTTCTCACGCGGTGCTCCAAAGCATCCAATAGTGGCTTTTTCTGCTTGTTGAGTTGTCCATGATCCATCTTTCTTGCTAATCTGTCATCCTCAATCTCCTCGTCCAATATCTTGCTTCATTTTACTTCACTCCGTCCTTTCTTCTCTTTTTCTCACTTCGACCCAATAACAATCATTGTGTCTTCCGCGCAATTCATGTTTTTCCTTTTCTTCCTTGATCTTCACTTTCTTCCGTAACCAAGGGACAACAGGCCCCCAACACTCACCTATGACTCATCCCGAGGCACTTCATATATGATCCATCTATTTTCTTCATCTTCAGACTGCGTAGGGAAGCATGTGCTTCCATCTCTAATCCTCCCTTCCTCCCTTGTGCAGACTATCTTTTCTGTGTCTGGTACCCAGTTTCAACTGCACCTAGTACCTAGACCCTTATCCTCATGCTTTTAACAAGAGATGCGAGGCATATGGTTGTCATAATACAACTTCATCCAACTCTCGTTCACCAAACCTTCCTTCCATTCTCCATTCAAAGTATTCAATTGTGCATCTCCTCCTTTTGTAACATAAGCAACCTCATATGGCCCAAGCCAATGCATTCTGAACTTTCTTGGATGCTTCATGAATTTACTGTCATATACCAATACCATATCACCTTGCTTAAATGCCTTCTTCTTAATGTGTCTGTCATAGTAGGATTTCTCTCTTTCTTTCTGGACCTACTGATGAAATCCTACAACAAATCTGTCTTCCTCCAGTTTGACCAACTGTGCAAGCCTCTCTCGAACAGTGCCAGTGTTGTCCATATCTGTAAAAGAAAAAATTCTTAAGATTGGTACCAAATATTCCATTAGGACAATGGCTTCAAGACCATACACCAATTTAAAGGGGGTCTACATTGTTAGCTTCTTGCAAGTGGTTCTATAGGCCCATAATACTACTGGTACTCTTAAATCCCAGTCATCTCTATTGACACTGCAAATCTTCATTAGCGTTGTCTCCAAGATCTTGTTGAATGCTTCAACTATCCAATTTGCTTATGGATGGTAAGGTGTTCTCTTTTGATGATGAACTGTAAATTCCTCGGTCAAGGCTTCAATTGTTTTATTAATGAAATGTGTGAATTGATCACTCATAAGGATATTTGGGCATCCAAACCTAGTTATGATGTCATCAATTATGAAGTGTGCAGTTGTAGTGGCACTACAATCCTTAACTGCTCTTTCTTCGGCCCATCTGGTCAAGTACTCTATCACAATAATTATGTACCTTGCTCCTGTGTGCTTCCCTGGTGGTTTAATAGGTCCCACGAAGTCAATGGCCCATTTATCAAATGTTTGTAGGGTCAGCTGCGGTGCTAATGACATTTCATCTCTTCTAGACGGTTTCCCAACTCTTTGGCATACATTGCGGGCTCTGGCATAGTCCTTGGCGTCTCTGTGTAAGGTAGGCCACCAAAGGCCAGCTCGAAGAACCTTTTGCATAGTGTCTTTCCCTATGTAAAGTCCTCTTGCAATGCCTTCATGAGCTTCAGCTAGGATTAATGGTCTTTCTGCCTCCATAAAACACCTCCGCAATATCTCATCAGGTCCCATCTTGTATAGTTGTCCCGTTATAAGCGAAAATTCTGCAGTGCGCAATACTAGTTGTTTCTTCTGGGTGATTGTTTATTCACTCAGTGCCATTCTTGTTGACAGGAACTGGACTATCTCTATGAAGTGGTCATCAATATTTCTAATGGATAGAAGTTGTGCATCTGGTAGTGTATCCTTCAAACTAGTGGGCTCTTCTCCATGTTCCAACCTCGACAAGTGGTCAGGACCCTTGTTCATTCTCCCTGGCTTAGCTATGATCTAAAAATCATATTCCTGAAATAGCAGAAACCATATTCATATTCATCCCCCCAACACTGGCTTGTTGACTAAGTATTTAAGCACACAGAGTGATCAGTGAAAATTCTAAAGTGTCCCCCCAACAAGTAGTGGTGGAACTTCTGCAGTGCATACACCATGGTTAACCCTTCTCTTTCGGTGGTGGTGTAGTTGATCTCTGTTGTTGATAGCTTCCTGCTAGCAAAGTCTAACGGGTGGTCAATGTCTCTTGTTCTTGTTTGTGCTAACATGGCTCCTAATGTAATAGAATATGCATCGACATGCACATGAAACTCCTTACTCCAATCTGGGAAAACCGGAATAGGCGCAGTAACCATTTTTTGTTTCAGCGTGTCAAAGTTCTATTGGCATTCTTCTGTCCAGTGAAATTGACAATCTTTCTTCAAAATCTTCTCCATGGGTGTTGTAATCTGGTCATAGCCTTCAATGAACTTCCTGTAATATCATGTGTGTCCCAGCACAGTGCGAAGATGTTTGACTGAAGTAGGAGGGGGTAGATCAACTATGCTGGAAATTTTAGATGGATCTACCAGCAATCCTTTCTTGCATATAATATGACCTAACAGCACTCCAAATGGTGAAAATAAAATTCACTTCTTTAGGTTTAAGGCAATCTGACACTGCCTGCACTTGTCCAACATTATCCTTAAACATTCGATATGATTTTTCAATAAACTAAAAACAGTCCAATCATCAAAGTATGCTTCTAGAAACTTATGTAGGAACTCCTTGAATGCTTCGAATACCACCCTGGAAAAGATGGTTGGGGCATTATTCAATCGAAACGACATTATTGTATATTAGGAGGATCCCCATTCTATGGAAAGTTTAGTCTTATGGTGATATTCCTTGGCAATCTGGATCTGATGGTATCCTCAAAATCCATCTGTAAAAGAATCTACTTCCTGACCTCCTACATTATATAACACTTCTTCGGTGAATGGAATAGGGAAGGGGTCATGCAAACATGCATCATTTAGCTTCCTGAGGTCTACGCAGATCCTTATCTCTCCTATCTTGTTGTCTTGTACCACCATAGGGATAATCCACTCTGATTCTTTGACAAGTTCTATAATCCCTGCTTCCATCATTCTGTCGACCTCAATCTTCACTTTCTCTTTATATTTAGGGTTCAATCTATAGGGTCTCTGCTTGACTAGTCTTGCATCTAGTTTCAAAGGGATCCTCATTTCTCCCATAGGCCCTTTAATGCCCTTCATATCAGTGAAATTGGTTGTAAACAAGTCCTGATATTCATGCAGTAACTCGATGATCTTGTCAATAGTGGCAGTATCCCAATAATCTCCAACATTTGCAAGCTTCAGTGTTTTCTCTGTTCCAACATTGACTTTCTTGATCTTGATCGATTGTCCAAAAAATGGTAGCTCAACTCCTGGTCCTTCCACATCTCTTTGGCCTTATGTTTCTGTGATGTTCACCTTCCTAGGATCATCATCTTCATTAGTATTGATGTTGTAAGAGCCTTGCAGTTTCTGGAGAGGCGCAGTCCATTGATCCTCTTCTTGCTCCAAAGGGAGGCTAGGTGCCTCCTCAAATACTTTATGTCTTACAGTCTGTAATGATTTATCTACTATAGGATATTGGATTTTGAATAAAATGGTGGTGAAAAAGTTCTGATTCAGACTTGCCCAATCTACAGTGATGAGGCGCAGCTCTACTTGAAGGTACCAGTTGATAAGGATAGTGTCCAGCGTGTTTATGAATTTTTTCACCCACTACTCTTGAGGAATATTTCTCCAGGTTTCCTCGCAACTTCGCACATGGTCATTTGGGCAACTTCGACCTGTGTATCGAATTTCGCAGCCTTCTACTTGTGTTGAGAATCGTGTGGTCATGAGGGTACGACATTGTACCCATTCTGTAATGTTGTTTTTATGCATCCCCCACCATCTTGTTGGTGTGTCTTTCAAGGCCTCATCCATTTCCAACAAGCGTTGTTGCATTGGTACACTTTCTTCAAAGTATGATAAGAAGGTTTCTAAAGGATTCAGATCATCAAAGGTGGGTAAGTTACTTACTATTGTGTCGATCTAGCATACTTCTCTAGTTAATCTAGCACACCTCCTTATATATACTTCGTACATTTTTTTATGCCAGTTCTCCAGTGCTTCTTTTGAGTATGTTTAACATGCATTATCACTTCGCCAGCTCAAATTTCCATCCACCATAGGATTAATGTAGTCCTGATGTCTGGCTGTTAATTTTTATATGTTTTCCAGTTCGTATGCACGGTCTTCTTCTCTGATGGACTCAGTGTATCACGTACCTTCTTTGGGATCTAATGGTGCGATGAACCTAAGGCCATCTCCTTCAAACACCATTCATATTTTCTTTAAATCGACCATAGTGGAATTATTGAAAGCCCAATCAATTCTTAACAGCGCATGGTAAGGACAACTATCATCAACTATCTCAATCACCTTGAAGTCTGCAAACATCCTCACTCTGTCGATGTCCATAGGGACATGTTCCAATCTTCTGAAGGGGATTACTACCTACTGATTAGCCATCTTAGTCTTGATAGGGAAATAGACCAACTTAGGTTTTCCCATCAATGCCCAGGTTTTCTTCGTCATGACATTGACCTCCGACCCTAAGTCGAAGACCACATAGTCTATATCATATTCTCCAATCTGAGTATTCAGCTGTAGTTCCTTATTCATCCTTCTCTTCTTGGATAGTTGATGTACCTCTTTATTTAGTAAGGGATCTACCCTTCCTAACTCATATTGTCTGACCAAATTTTGTAGTTCTTGTATAGCTTTCTCGTCTTTAATCGGCTCTATAAACATATACAAGAAACTGACAAGTTTACTCGCCTCTTTTCCATCTCCGGGTGAAGAAGACTGATCGAATGCTAGAGGCATTCCACATTCTCTTACTTCTGGTTGTGTCTTCGATGAAGAGCCTTGGTCTCCCCTGAATTCTCTTCTTTCCACCTCGAACATTTGTTTTTCTTTCTTTGCATCAAAAGTTTGTCTCTTCTCTACATCTTTCCTGATTCCTAATTATTTTGTAGTTTTTCCTTGGATCATTTTGTCTTCTTCTATAACAGTGCCTCCTCAATTAATAACAATGACTCTAGGGTCTTCTCTACGAGGTTCTTCTTTGATCAGTTCTATCTGCGGGTTCTGCTAAGGTCCTCATTTCTCTTGAATTTTAGCCAACAATGTTGGACATTCCTCGATGACATGCTCGAAAGAGTTGCAATAGTTGCAAGTGGTACAAGGGTTTTGAAAGTCCCTTGCCAAGCATCCAAGATGTGTGCAGTTATAGCATATTATTTTTCCTCGACCTTGACCCATACCTCCTCCTCTTCCTCTTCCTCGGAATCCACCATGAGGGTTGAAGTTTCCTCTCCCAGGGGAGTTATACTGCGTAGTGTTTCCTTCTTGTTGTACTTCACCTTGAATCTTGTATATATCCCTTGACCTTTCATGCATGAGATCGGAATCCCTACAATTCCTATCATCATGTCCCATGGACTTACAGAACGTGCAATACAAATTTGTGGGTGTCTGAACATATTTTTGCATGTAGTAGCACTCACCAGGGTGATGTATGTTTCTACATGCCTCGCACCAAGGTAGGATAACTTGTTTCAAGGGGCTCGGAGATCCAGAGGCCAAGTATTCATGGAATAGGGGACAGTGTTCCTTGTCATGGCCTTATGATCTACACCTGACACACATGATGTATTCTCTTTTATCTTTTCCCTTGTCTTTCTTCATATCTTCGACCTGCAGAGACAAACTAGTTAGCTGACTCAAGATTTGACTCATACCTGAGCTGGATTCTCCCATTAGGGCTAATTCTAGCTTCATAGCGACTTCCAATGCCTCATCCTGCGAAGCAATCTTCTGTTGCATCAGAGGAACTCTTATGTGTGGTAAGAGGGAAGCAATGAACCATTCCTTGTTCTTCTCATCTGGGATTTGAAAACTCAGATGGCCTGTCAAGGTCTTGAATCTATGATCGAACTCCCATACTGGTTCATCTATTCTCTGCTTGATTTATTTCAGTTCTGTAATGCACAGCGATTCTGAATTAGGTTTCTTGAATTCATCAATTAGCGAAGTCTTAATGGCATTCATGGGTTTAGGTGTAGCTCCTTGGAGAAATTTCATATACCAGCTCAGTGCATGATCTCTTAGGGTAGTATTGAACTGAGCTCATTTGACAGCTTCATCGGTAATATTCTTAATACTCCACACAGCTTCGTAGAGAAACCAGTGTTGTTCAGGGTCTTCAGATCCATTTCCTCTAAAGGTGGGTGACCTCATCTCGTCTGCCATATAACTTCCTAGGTTTATGAACTGGGTATGTGGCAGACTACTAGTGACAGTTCTCTAAGCGCTCTGGTGACTCTAATTACTTTGATTGCTTAATGTTCCTGAAACAACAATAGGATTAATAGTACTTACTTATATAGTTGGCGTAGTTCTTGAAGCTTTTGGTTCTTCTTGGTGAGGTTCTGCAACTTTCCCTTCCTCGAAATGCTCCTCATCTGTCAGATCTGCCTCTTCTCCACTGTAGAAACCTTCGTCCATGTAGTTCTTCTTAAACAAGTTCATGAGAGAAACTTCTCTGAACACTCTCCCACTGCGCGTATGTCCAGCATCTGTGTTACTATCATTGTCTGAATTCTTGAACATTATCCTTTTCGGATCTGTCTAGCTACTGCATATTCAAGATGTTCTTCTCATGCAATAGCATCTTGATCCTCAACTTCAAAAAATGTAAAAAAAATTCTCTGTTTCCCTTAAAGAAATATCTCTCGAATTGGCTACATGACTCTACTATGTCAACAGCAAACTTGGTGATATACCCTCCAATGGTACTATCAAACCAGTGATCTACTGCTCTTGACACGACATTATCAACTCTCTTGACCTTTTTTATCAACACTAACATCCAAACCACTGGTGGCCTAGATCTGATCTCAAATTGGGTATCTTCTAACCTAGCTAGCCACTCATATAGCTCTTGATGGATTCCTCCAAAGATTATTTTGTGTATATCAGTAAAGATATATCTCTCCAACCAAGAATCCTATGTACTAAGATTAGGGTTGTTTTTTGGGGCTTCAACGAAGTCCTTTTCTTGATCTTCTATCCATTTATGAATCTCTGTCTTCGATGGAAACCACCTTGAAATTACCTCAAGAATATTCTGGTCCCAACAATGGAACCATTGTTGGCACAGGGGCAGACCCAGGGTTCATATCCAAGAGCGCACCAACAAGCCCTAACTACTGGCCCTTTCGGCAACACCTGCAAAGCAAATACAGTCTCACCCGAAGTAGCTATGGGGGGGTTGCAGGACAGAGATGTCTACAACCAAGGGGATATCAAGTGGGTATAATACAAGAGTAGCACAGCAGTTATATGTCACTTATTAGCCCAAATTTATTCCGTACAACTATCTATCAGATCTAACACAGTAATGTATTAACGGTATACCAAATGACAAAGAATAGAGCTTCAATCACACACAACACAAAATATATGTGGTTCACCCTCTCTCTAGGGATACATCCATAGAACTGTGATTTATAATATATTAAGATGAAGCATACAGTTCTTGTATGTGCTCTCAGCTAGCAGACCTTCTTCCTCCTTCTCTCTATCTCTCCCCTTCCTACACATGTAGTTGTAGGACTGATCTTCGTACCCAGCTGAAGATCTTACAATACCAGAAGGCTCTTACACTTAGCACTTCTCTCTCACACACAATAATCACTCATGCCAATAACAAAAACTAGAACGAACCCTCTTCCCTCATCTAGGTTCTTATATATACATTACAATCACTCACCGACAGTCTTAGGCTGAAGCCTAGGTGTAAAAACCATAGATACCAAAACCCTAGGTGTCCAAAACCCTAGGTCAAATTGTCCTATGTTTCCAGGGCTTCGCCAACCTGTCTTTCCTTCCTTCTCGCACGATGCTCCAAATCATACAATAGTGTCTTTTTCCACTTGTTGAGTTGTCCATGATCCATCTTTCTTGTTGATCTGTCATCCTCGATCTCCTTGTCCGACGGCTTGCTTCCTTTTACCTTGCTCCGTATTTTCTACTCTTTTTCTCACTTCGACCCAGTAATAGTCACTGTCTTCCGCGCAGTTCACATTTTTCCTTTTCTTCCTTGATCTTAACTTGCTTCCATAACCAATTGCCAACACACTTTATTGAGCGTCGCAACTTTGACACCATGGAAGAACATTTGTCATAATTCCTAGTCATTGTGGAGGAGAAAAAATCATCATGAGAAGGTAGAAACAATTCCTTTTACCTTGATATTTTGACCACTTTTGAAGGTCGACGCTCCCCTTCCCATATATAGGGAACATTCTCAACACTCTATGATCAATGTTGAGGGAGCTTTTAAGTGGTTAGAGGGAATTATGGCTATCCCACCTTATTCTAAGGGTTATTTATGAGAAGATGAGGTCAAGGATTCGAGCCATATCTCTTTGCTCCATCCTAGGCACCAAATCGCAACTTATGGAGCTAAATCCTCAACCATTTCCCAAAATACTTCATGGTGGTTAAGCCTCCAAATCCTATATAATGAGTGCATTCCAAGGTGAAAAGGGAGAAGAATTCATGAGAGCATCATAATAATGATCTTGAGACATTTAAGAGAGCGATGGATAGGAGAGCTCGGAGGAGTTTCTACAATGCCAACGTTGGACTGTAAGTGCTTCACTATGACTTTCCATTAATATATAACTTGGCCTATTCCCTTCATGTTTTGTGTCATTGTCTCATGCATGTCTATTGTTGTGAGAGTCATCATAGATAGATCTATTGTCACCTAACAATATATAGTAGAAGAAATAATATTCCTCTTTGTTTATTGCAGGTCCTATCTTGTGCCTAGAAGCTTGGTAAACAAGGTCAAAGGCTGGAGAAGCGAGGACAACCGTCATGAAAAGTTGAGTCATATATATTACTTCTTATTCTATTTGTTAAAATAGGTCTAAAGGGAAGTTAGTGTCCATTTGTTTTTTTTTGTCTTTTGATCAAAGAGGGGTCTTGGTCCAAAGGGGGGTTTCACCTATCCGTAGGGGGGAATTTACCATAACATAGGCTTATCACCAAATTGGGTTCATGTTCATGCACCTTCTAGTTACACAACAATTCCCAATCCACAAGCATATTGGTCTTGCCTATTCGGGAATTTCCATTTGGAAATTATTTTTCACCATGTTCAATGTTTTTTTTCTGAAACCTGAAGATCGCAAGCCTATCGGACCCACCCTTTTGGTTTTTCCTTGTTCAGATGTTAAGTTCAACTATTCATTGTTTTCCCAAAACCCACAACCCACAATCTTATTAATCTTGCCTCTTCAAAATTTCACCGTCAAAATGTCAAAGTTACACTTTTCAATTGTTATTTTCGAACGTAACCACACACAATTCTATCAAATAGATATTTTTGGGTTCTTCTCATCAAAATGTCAAGTTAACTCCTTTATAGGGTTGTCTCGAAATCGAAAAGCTACAAGCCTTTTGAGTTTCTCTTTTTGGATTCACTCCATCAGGAAGTCGTATGGTTACCGCTTCATGGTTTTTACGAAATCCAAAACCACCAAACTTGTCAGATTTGCCTTTTCAGACCTTTCTTATCGAAGTATCCTTCCTGCAAATCTTTTCCCAACTTAAAGGTTCAAGTTGTATTGTGTTAAGGGATTTTAATTGTGTTTATTATAAAATATTTATATATATGTATATAACTTAACAAGGCATTATTAATCCCTTTACATTTTTTCCTCGTTAATTTCCTTTCTGACACTCTTCTCGACGCCAAAGGCCTAATATTTCTTCGGGGGATATTTTTTGGGTTTTATTTTGAATGCTCAATCATCAATTTTCTGAAATACTTTTCCCAAAATGCTTTTCTCTGAAGATAATTCTCTGAAAAGATTCTCCGGCAAGCTTGTTCTTTTGAAAAGGTTTTCCCGAAGAGAATTTTCTTGTAAGCTTATTCTTCCAAAAAAATCATTTCCCCACAAGCTTCTTCCTCTAAAAAATAATCTTCTTGAAATCATGTCCTTTTGAAGGCATTGATGGCTCTATACTTTTTCTTCCTTCTAGTATTCCGAATCTGATTTCATTAATTACAAATAAAAGAGTTTGTAAATTAGTACTATAAACTTAATTCATCGATCATATAAGTCATTTTTTCGAAGCTAAGAGTGTAGCAAGTGCTTGCAAGAAATATCTCGATTAATTAAGGATTCTTCTATTATATTTTATAGCATTCAGGTAAGTTAACCATTAAATGATAAATTCATTTTCAATCATGACACTCTATTGATTTACAATAATTTCAAATTTTGTTGCAGAACCCTTATAGTGATTGGAATTTTTTTAGGTATTCCAGAAGTGCCAAATGTCGAGAGATTAGATGAGAAAGAGAAATCCACCCACTAAGAATGTTTTCACTCAAGGGAAGAGTCCTAATAAACTTTTGTTGACAAATACTAATTACCACAATAGTATTCATATATGCACCATATGGGATGAAATATACAAAATCTTCGTCCAGGAAGATTTTTCGCAAGATGACAAGGACCTACAGGTATACAAGAACATCTAGAAAAGTGAGATATATCCATTTCTTCTGACCTTTCATATTTCCTTACACCGATGCAGTCAGATGGTTTTATTCCCATCTATAGAAGATGACACACATAAAAGGTACCAACTGCAAAGACCTGAAGTGTATTTAAACAAGTATTTTATGGATATCTTCAGGAAGGAAAATCCCAAAATGACTAAGCTAATTAGAGAGTGGTGGGTTGAATATAAGTCATTTATTGTAAAGGATAGTAGGTTATGTCATATCCAATACTTCAAGTAACCCTACCAGCTGCTGGAAACATTAATTTACCGACTATATGGAGAAGAAGGGTCTACGCAATTTAGGTTGAAATGGGTACCTATTGTGCACTATGTATCTGAAGCAAGGAATATATTCAATTGGGCCCAAATATTATCACCCGACATATTTGAAGCTATCAAAGAGGCCCCAAGACTAAAAAAAATAGGTTTTTATATGTCTGCATATTTAATTGATGCCATATGTTCTTCAATTCCTTTTCCTGCAATGGGTTGGAATTGGAACCCTAGTTTACCTCATGTGCATACATATTGTTTTGAATTATGGAAGAGTAACTATAAAATAAACTTCTATGACATATGTGATCATTTTATGGCACCTTTTTTCTTTGTGACAAGGAGCCATTAAATCCCTTAGGGACATAGGAGACCGGTATATGGATAAACATTATACCTATATCAGGGTCTTTGGGTGCAAATTTGCTTTGCATATATTTCCCAAATATGTCCTAGATATAATGATCATGAGATGGATTGCATATCAAACATTTGAAATGGGTATTATTGCATTCATATCTACAAATTCCAATAGGATATGGCCAAAGTCCCCCTTTTAAGTGGGATTCTTTACATTATTAAATGTTTCCCATGCCAGAAAGGAAGCAACAAATCTCAAGGAGTTTTGTTCATGTACAGGTGTCCCCAGAGTTCATGATCCTAGAGGTTTGGTAGGAGAACATATTATAGCCTTTGGATTGATACCTCCTTTCCAACATGGTCCATATGTCCTAGATACCATTTTTCAGGGAGTCATGTCTTATGAATAGGTCTTGGCTAACATGGAGGAAAACCAAGAAAAAGAAAATTTACAGGATGACCAAGAGGAGAGAAGTAAAATGGCCAATGAAAAAAGAGGGTAGTTGTTGGCCACTGAAAAATAAAAAGAATAGGCCAAGAAACAGGCTTAGGAAAATAAGGAAAAAGAACAGGAAAATAAGGCTTTAGAGGTAGAATAAAAATTAAAGAAAAATGAACAACAAAAAGAGGAAGAATCCAAGAAGAAACAAAAAGAATCACTAGCATTTTTCAACCCAAATGACATTTTTCTCTAAGCATATGTTCCCCATTTGGTTCTAAAGGATTTTTATTTTCCAATTTTGGAGGGAGATTATTTGGGTATCCTAACATTTCCTTAATATCAAAAGGAAGATAAATTTCATGAAATTCCCATGGTGCCATATTTCTTTACTTAACATACAAATTTATATGAATTTTTAAAATAGGAAATGATACCTCATACTAAATATGTGTGTGGAGTCGCCAAAGTGAATCTTCAAATGCCTACACAATTAAGCTTGTTTCACCTCACAATCACTTAGTCTTCAAAATTTGCATAGGCAAAATGGCTTCTTCCCTAAATGGATTCGCTAGGCTTTGGTGTATACTCATCAATAAAGGTTGAAGCATATAATTTAGATTTATAAGGAGAAGGACTCAATTCTCCTTGGCAATGGTGCCAAAATTGTATCACTCAATATTGCACTCTAGTGAAAAGACTTGCCCATTGAAGAAAGGAACATGTTACGCCACGACCACATGTCTTCTCCTCTCCATACCAATCTCTCATTTCCATAAAGAGAAATAAATTTGACCCAAAGGTGACTCTCCTTATCCTAGGTTACAATATTCATGTTCCACCTGAACGTAGGTTGAACTCATGGATTCATTTCCTATGAAGTCTTACATTCCTAGATTACAAATACAATACATGTAAAGTTAAATTTTAGTGGGAAAATATAATTTCCATGGACATTCTTGAAATTAAATTAAGACTACTTGTATGACCTTATTTTTCATTTCAATGAATTTCTAGATACATTTCTATAACAATTTAGTTTTTTGTTTGAAACTTCGTAGGATGTGGTGGCTCTTGCATGGAATAATCAAATACTGATTTGACTAGAGTGGTTGTAATTTTTTTTTATAGTGTACCTGGAAGGTGCTATCTAGTTCAAAATAAGATGAGATTACTCTAGAGTTCCATTTGATGCAAAGCACCAAAGTTATACAATGTTTGCAATGTTCTCAAGCCTAGCATACCTTGAAATCCATAAACATAACTTATAAGTATGTTTGAATTTTCCATTCCAAGGTAGCTTCTAGGTTGGGAATTCAAGTCTTTTGGTGTGCTTGAAAGCATAAAAAGTAGACAATGTTAGTTTCGACAAGTGCAAAAAACCATTCCACTTTCTCCTTTTGGGGTGACACCTTCAATAGCTAAGGTAGAATAAATGGAAAACATGTTCACATTGTTCATAGGTATATATCATCTAACAGGTAACTTAGGGTTTCCTCATATGTTATTATATTTGAAAAAAACATGTTGTAGGTGGAAAAGCACACTTTGAGGATGTTATACACTTGAAACATAACCCTTGAGCAACATGGACATGTGAATGAGAATTTCCCCATAGATCAAGACTCGTGTTAAATGAATATTGTGAGAAATTATTGTGAATGACTACCTGTTGTTGCTTTGTAATGCATCAAGTTTTTTAGATTTTCTCATTGTATAAATGCATATATCTCTTTACGATCATTATGCTACATGGAATATAAAGGAGATAATTGATTCCACGGCACGTTGTGTTATTCACCCCGTCGAAGACCAAATTTGTTTTGTGGAATTATATTTCCACCAAGTAAATGTCTATCCCTCTCTCCCACACAACCTTCACCTTATTCTACAAATAAGATAATGTAAAACTTAATTAATTCCATTTTTATATCATTGGTGTCATTGTTGACACCTAATTCATTGTAATTTTAACACGTATTTTTAACCAAAACAAAAATGTGTGTTATTTCAAAAGATGGCTACGTCAAACTTAGCAGTGATTACATTTAGCAAAGTTCAAGGATTGCAATGAAACTATACATAATTCTAGAGTAACTACTATATACGATAACACATTCTCCAAATAAGAGTTTGAGGTGTTTCTACTAGTGGTTTGCTTAACAAATTGACACAAAATACTTACAACTCGAAAGAACATTCAAGATTAGTCAAAAGTGAACACTACCTTGTGCTTCTTGGTCCCCTCCTGAATCAGGGGATATTGGGCCTTCAATATCCATAGGGTCGTGATTTTCATATACTATTTCATCCTCCATAAACCTTGCTTGTAGTGAGTTCCTTGTGCTATGGTTATTGGAAGCAAGAGAGAGAGTGTCCATATGTCGAGAGAGAACCAAAGATTGAAGTCAGGTGCACTCAACCTCCAGAGAATCAATCCATTTTTTATGTAGAAGGATAAGATACATAATGTTTGCATTGTGTGTGGTGTTGATCTACTCTAGTTTAGTGATTTTCTATGATATTACCATTAATGCACTATTGTTTCCCTTATTCATTTCTTCATGCATGTGGAGAACTCTTCAAACTTCTTTCAGATCAAAATTATCCATGAATGTTATAGATATTCCTTTTGCAAAGAAAAGGTCAAGAAGAATACTAAAGGGGATAAATAAAATTCCAGGCTAAACAAACTCCAAACAAAAAAATATCTTCTCAACTTGTTGAAATAAAATAAAGACCAAAAAAACTATGTTTTGGTTGTTCCGAACTGAAGCACCAAAGACACGAGAAGTAACAAGAATCGAAGAGAGAGGACAAAATTCTATGGATTTCTTGGCCATAGCACAGGAAATTACCCACATTGAAGAACCAACATGACTTGATGCCACCTCTCATGGAAACCTCTGCACATACCCACCAAGAGGCTCAATATTTTCATACCATATAGAAAAACGTCCAATGAATCGCTACCAAGTTCACTCCCAAATATATGTTTCCAAACAATCCAAGCCAAATCAACAAAAAAACAACCCCAAGTGATCCACACAGTCAACATTATCCCATATTTCATGATAGGATTCATTATTGCGCATTGAGTTACCATGAACGGAGCTTTCCATGCCAAATGTGAGAATTGAGAAGTCCACATGTAATCCTTCCCAATTTCCACCAGGTATTGATTAGAAATATGTGCATATTTGATCCAGGAGGATCCAAGAACACTCATAGAGGTCCAGGATGATCTAGAAAAGCTCAAAATTTGATCGTCCCAAATGTTCTCTAAAACTACATCAATGCGTAGAGTTTCGCGATATCTTTCCAACAATGTGAAATTTGCCTCAAACGGAGTTTGTATGCAAATGTTATAGCCAGTCAAATTTCAAGTCAAATAAGGAAAAAGTAAAAGTCAAGGTGACACTTGTCACCACTAGAAAGGTGACACTTGTCCTCTTCGTAGGGATGGATGGCGTCAATAGGATGTAGAGTGACATTAGCAAGTTGACATGGCAACACGACAATGTGCCATGTTTCACCCAGAAATGGACTTTTCAAGGGTCCATTTGGACCAATAAAATTTTGACATGTGTCATCCATACAAATGACATCGCATCTGTATGTTGACGTGGAAAGAAAAAAAGTGTACCAGTAGCATATTGATACATGGTAAACCATATAATTCTATGGAATATAGATCAACAGGTGACATGGTAGTCCATTTCCTTGCCATTCCACATGGAACAAATTACCAGAGGTCCACAGAAAGATTATTGCCAACTGAACAAAGTGGTAAGCAAAAATTTTATGACAAAGGAGTTCTTCAGTAATATCATCATGACTCTCGAAGTCAGGTGCGGTCACAATACCGAACCAAATACGATGACTAGTTGGGTCCTGGGCAAAGCCTTGGATGAACTTTGGAAATCTTGATGCCATAATGATTTTCAAATCCCCCTAGCCATTATCCTACTGCAATCATTATTTCTAGAAAAAATGCCCATGTTGTGACGATTCCACCCAGAAGGCAATGAGATACTCCTACATCATGTCACATGCAATAGGTACAATTGGCATAGTCCAATAGTAGGCCGCCACATGGGCCAATGAAATGACACCACATGGCACCTTCCAGAAGCCCAAGTTAGGTTGGGTATAAAAAAATTTATGAGTTCGATCGATTTGAACTACATGTTAGGATATCTAGAAACTTAGGATTTAGTTAAAATCTACTTGTTCTAATGTGTAGTTGGGTAAAAGTGTGTTTCTTTAGTATGCATTTGTAGTTAAGAAATATAATGGTCACGATATGTTCTCGACATAGAGTGATTTGGCAGTTCATATTCTCCTTGATCTTAACGGCTACTTTAATTTGTGGCTTAGCACTCGATTGGTCCATGATATCTATTTAAAGAGAATGGAGGGTCATTTGTCGATGATCGATTGTGCGAAACTCTCTTGTAAATATCTTTGTAATCTTTTTCTTTTGCATTAATAAATTTCTCCAAGTGGCCACATTGGCTAGGTTCGTGGATGTTTCCCTGTAGGGTTTTACCACATCAAAATATCGGTGTACCACATCAAAATATTGGTGTGTTGATCTTTGATCTGTTTTTGTGAGTGGTTATTGAAGGTGTTCATCCTCTATTGGAATACCTTTGTTTTTGAATATGGTATTAGAGTCTGTTTGAAGACCCGCTCCAGTTGTAGATCGAGATCGTGAAGCCGAGTTGCCTCATATTTATTTTATTCTATTTCCATACATGTATGGTATGAGAGGACCATTTAATTGCATCCGGAGTGCTCGTTTCATTCATGAAAACTTTTCTTTTCACTCAAAAAGTTTTATGTTTTCCCAAGATAAGACCATTTCAGCCAGATCTAGAGGTATAAAGCCCAAATACACCGTTTTAAAATATTTGCAAAGTATTATTTCATTTTTCTATTTTTTGTTTATGGGTTTCTACTCTTTTGGATCTGTGTATGTTATTTTCCTTGTGTCTTGTGTGATCTCGAAAAATCAGAAATAGATCGGAAAAGGTGCATTTTCCTAGTAAGCTAACCGAGATATAACCCTTGTTGTCATCGAAAAGCGAAAATATTTTCTTGTGTGAAAAACAATTTTGATTAGCATGCTCTCTAAGGTCGTCAACAACAATGAAAACAACAACAAGAATAACAATGATGAGAACAATTGTTGATACTGAGAGGGGGGTGAATCAGTATCAAGTACAATTTAAAAAAGAAATCAACTTATACTTAAACCATTCAATTATATCCAATGAGTAATGAACAGTAGTATAAGAGTTACATCAATACACCCCAATACACCATGCACAATATATGAGAAATAATCAATAGTTATTGGTCAAGGGAAGTAATGACTTCCAAAGGTAGCTACAGCTTCCAAATATAAAGGGAGGGATAAACCTCCAAGAGGAAGATACGATCCTCCAATATCAAGAGAGGGTTGACCTCTCCATCCTTGCACCTTCCTTCCACCCAAGAATATATAAGAGATAATAAAACTTTACATTAAATCATCACCATCAACCAACCATCATATAGAACCTGATAATTCTTCCTTAGACTTCTTGAACTTCCGTAATTCTTCAATTCTTGGAATACTTTGATCCTATAGATAATATTACTCAATGTATTATCTGAACCTCCTCCAAGTTTCACTCCTTGAATCCTCCCCAAAAAGAAGTTATAGGAAGAATGGTAGACTTTATTCAATTCTGGTTTATTCAGGAGAGTGAACTTGTATAGAATGCCCCACACTCAATATTTAACATCTGATTATGAAAATTGCACACAAGAAACTAAAGTCTATATTGTTTCCAATTAAATTGGTCCCACTTCATTTTGATTCTCTATGAATAAGTTATGATTTTTTTACCCATAACACATGTTTATTGATTAGCTTCAGGACTAGTCAAAAACCCTATCTTCCACAGAGTGTATCTCCATAATTATAGTGAATCAAGAGCTGAAACTTTTACCATAGATACCCTGATATGTCATCTCAATACCAGAGCAATTTCACCAGCTGAATCATTCTAGAAAAAAAAGGTATAGCGAAAATGGTAAGATGGCCTGAAAATAACATATCTTAGAACACATCACCAAAAGACTTCATCCTCCCTTGAAATCCGGCCTTCTTTACTTATGATTTCCTCTAAAATTTGACTTGTGTATCAAATGAATGTATAATGATATGTATTTATACCATTTATGTCACTTCCTTTAACATTAGGTCCAACCTGACACTTTCTTATTTTGTAATTATTTTATTTCATTATCTGCAGGGCCTACATGTACTTCCTTCTTCAATTCACTTTGTCATCTTCAAAAATTCATTTCTCCTCAACCATGAGGATCCACATGACGTGCCACATGCCACCGGAAACAACATGATGTATACTATCCATCCATGGGTGTTTTATCTGCATGTGCATTGTCCTTCATGTCCAAATACCTTCATCAATCTTGCGGTCCAAAACCCATGACTAGGGTTGACATCAATGACAACAACCAATATTCCAACAACAACAACAACAAAAATCCTCCTTCTAAACAATACAATATGTTTTGTTGTCTCACTTGGTTAAAACTTGCCTTATTAAGTAAGAGGTCTTGAGTTCAAGTCTCTCTTTTTGTTACTATTTTTGAAAATTTTCATGCATCCATTGTAAAGTGTATTTCACTTCAAGTATAAAAGTGAATCATTATATGTATCTTTAATATTTTATTATAAAGTTATTTGTTTTTAAGGAAACTTTATTTTATAAAGTAACTTCATTGTAAAAGTGATCCTCGCTTCTTTTAATAAAAGTGGGTCACTTCATAAAGCAACATATTTGTAAAAGTGAGGTTATTTGGAGGGGTATCACCACGCGGAACAACTTCTACTTGCCACATGGATCTTTGGTTATTGTTTATGGTTTTTTTCCAAAGGATATAACTTTCACATCTGAAGTTTGTTTTCAGTGCTACCTAATTTTTCAATATCGTTCCATCCAGATCATCAATTTCATTTTTTAAATCCATATTATCTGCATATTTAATATGGCTTCTTCCAATGATCTTTTTCTTACCAGAACCAAATACTTCCAATGGAAATCCCATATGGAGTATTTATTAAGAAGTAAATGCATGTATCAGATTACCTTGGGAAAGGAAAAATAACCCAATGATGAAAAGAAATTCAGATGGGCTAATAGGAATGACGAAGCACATGGACTGATCGGAATGTCCATCTCTCCTGATTTAAGGTTCCACCTTCAAGAAATCGATGACCTTGATGAAGTTTAGGAAAATATTGAATCTATGTTTGGTAAACACAATATTATTCGAGAAAATTAGTTAGAAAATTAGATACTGACTTTAAGTCCAAATGATTTTCCTTGCATTAAATACTATCTGTCTAAGTTTAAAACACTTAGAATTTTATGTGAAGAGTGTAACATAAAGTTGGAGGAAGAGTGTTGTATCTATATCATTATTTATAAGCTAGGTAGTGCATATTTTGTTTTTCTATCTATCTTTTATGCCATGAGAGAGGCTCTAAGGAAAGTTTATCAAAAACCCACTCTTGAGTCCTTTTGTGATGCTTTGATTAGAGAGAAAGATAAACCTTGTACAACTTGGAGTGATTAGCAATATAGGTACCTCCAACAAAGCCTTAGTAGCCCATCAAAAAGATAAACCCAAGAATCCCAAGAAGTAACATCCTCACCACAACAACAAACAAAACAAGGGTCCCAAACCCACTCATATAGTTTCATCTCCTAATGGTGACAAAGGAGAAAAATCTAAAAATAACAAGACTGATAGACATTGCAACTTTTGTGGAAAATATGGTCATGATGAGTCCAAATGTTTCAATAATATGGAAGCTTTAGAAGTGGCAATGAAGAAGCACAACATCACTATTGATTATACTTCCTCTTCTTCTTCTTCTTCTTCTTCTTCTCACAGAAATGCACTTTCTTCTTATGGTTTCTCCTTCAATGCAACTTCTACTTCTTCTTATGATGAGTGTTTTATTGATTCTGGAGCATCTTATCATATGGATAAGGATAAATCCATATTTTCTACTCTAAATCAATGTAGCAAGAATAAAATATTTATTAGTAATGATAAATCTCTTAGTGTTGTAGGATCTGGAACAATTCAGGTATATAATGGTCATTTCAATGATGTATTATGTGTTCCAATTCTTTTGTGTAACCTTCTATTAGTATATCAAATCACTCATTCAGGTGAAGGTAAGACCATAGATTTTTAACCTCACCAAGTTATAATCAAGGATATAAACTATCCTCAACATGTTCTTGCAACTAGAATTGTTCATGATATTACCAAGTTGTACAAGTTTGAAAACTTTGGGTCATCATCTTTTACATCAGTTTTTGTTTCTCATAGC